>JAODAL010067867.1:0-17088 GCA_025379985.1 Phyllomedusa bahiana
CATTGCTCAGGAGTTTGGATATTTGTGCTCCGGTCCGCCCTTAAGGCTATGTTCACACGGTTAAAAGGGGCCCCGTATTCGGTCCGTAATTACGCGCCGAAGTGCGCCAATTACGGGCCGAAAACGGCCCATTCATTACGGTAATTCACAGTTCTCATAGAGAATTATGGATTACGTCTCCTCTCGCCGGGCGGGGAGATAATTGACATGTCACTTTCTAGCGGCGTATACGCGCTGCTAGCAGTGATTGTCTATGGGCCCCTGCTCACTCCCCCGCTCCCGCCCCGCCCCCATCCACATGGCGTAATTGCGGGGCATAATTACGTCCCGCAATTAAGCCGTGTGAACATAGCCATAATGTCTTAGGCACGTGAGAGGGCATCGGCTTTGATATTCTTCTCAGCAGGCCGGAAATTCAGTACAAAATTAAATCTGAAGAAGAAGAGGGACCAATGTGCCTGGTGAGGATTCAAACGCTGTGGGGTTTGGAGATAAAGAAGATTCTTGTGATCTGTGTAAATAGTTACAACTGTATGTGCGTGTTTATTTTTTTCACTTTATTTTTATTTTTTTACTTTTTAACATTTAGGCCGTGTTCACACGGCTTATTCCCGACGGATTTGTGCGCTCACAAATCCGTCATGAATAAGGGGCGGGACGGGGCCGGAGCTACCCGGCCCCATAGACAATGCATTATCTACGGCGCGTACGCGCCGTAAATAATGTGCATGTCACTTTCTCCCCCCGCGGCGGATTCGCCGAGCGGGGAGGAGCGACGGAATCCACTGTTCTCTATGAGAGCAGTGGATTACCGTAATGACTCCGACGGATTGGCGCCGTACTGCAGCGCAAATCCGGCGCACAGTACGGCGCCAATCCGCGGCAAAATAAGCCGTGTGAACGAGGCCTTATTTGACATGTCTCCATGGGGACTACAGTCAGTTTTCATTATGTTGCTGGTGTAATACAATGTCCACATAGTCATGTGGACTTTGTGTCACGGGCCACACTGCAGGCCATTTTTTCCCGGTTGTCTTTCCTGACCAGTGTGGCTCGTGCTGCGGTCCATGTCCTGGACCGCAGATGTGTCCGTGTCGTGACTCCCTATGCTGGCTGGCACTCCCGCCCACGCTCCTGTTCTGTCTCCTACTGTGGCTTGGCACGTGTGCACCTGTCCTCTAGGGCTTGTGCACCGGCTCTCTTAGATTTAAAGGGTCAGTGTACCCTAATGTCCAATAATGTGTCACCTGCCGCTTTATAAGTTCTCCCCTTGCTTGCCTTGCCACTTCATTGGTGTTAGTGAGGAGCTAGTTTTGCGTGTTATTCCGTCCTGATGTATTCCCGTGTACCAGGCTTTGTGGACCCGTTTTCTGACTACATTGCTGCTGCCTGCCCTGACCTTTCCGTCTGTTCCTGTCACATCTCTGCCTGTCGATTCGGTACCACGTTGCACTGTGGCTGCCTCCGCAAGCTAGTCACGTCAGAGGTAGCGACCTGGTAGTCCATCCTGCCTTGCAGCGGGCTCTGGTGAACACCTGGAGTTACTTAGAATCTGCTCTATGGCATGGCTTACACCATCGCTTGCGGTGGTCCAGTGAATCCACCTCCTGCCGTGACAGTATGAAGTATGAAGTGGCCATAGATTCAGGGAACCTCTACCCAATATTCAAGATGTCGCAATTGCTGTGGCCCAGTGCAACGACTAGCTGGACACTATGATGCAAAGTCTTGCCGCACATCTGTCAACCTCCACTTGTTCCTGTAACCCCGGTTGGACCTACATTGCATCTATCACTCCTGCCACGCTATGACGGTAACCCTAAGAAGTGCAGGGGCTTTCTCAGTCAATGCTCCATTCACATGGAGATGATAGCCCACCAGTTTCCCACCAAACGTGCCAAGGTGCCATTTGTGATGCGCCTCCTGTCCGGCGAAGCCTTGGCCTGGGCTACTCCCCTCTGGGACCATAGGGATCCCATGACGGCCCACATCCAAGCGTTCCTACAGGCCTTCCAGAATGTCTTCAAGGAACCCAGGTGCACGTCTTCTGCTGCTGTAGCTCTGCTTCGCCTGTGCCAGGGAGAAAGATGAACTATCAGCCCGTGACTTGCCTTCTTCCCTGGACGAGCTTATCTGCCTAGCCACCCGAGTCGACATCCGATTCTTTGAATGACAGCAAGAACTCCACTTGCAACATGAACCCACTCGGCCACCCCGACTTCCACACCTCGCACCGGTATTTCAAAGGCCTCCACCTATACAAGGGACAGACCCCCCTGGTAAAAGAATGCACTGGTCGTCTGCAAAGCTTTGCTCACTCGACGGCCTGGCACTTTTATTGGGGATTGCCCGCTGCATCTGGGAAACTCTCGCACCTGGGTTTCATGGGAGAGGCGTCCCTAGGTGCAAAGACCACCTCTCCATTTCTAAAATGTAGTTTTCTCTCGTTGATTGGGTCCCCGCGTTTTAAACCCCGCCTTCTTAGATTCTGTATCTGTGGGGAATTTTGTGGATGCTTCACTGGTGGCCAAGTTTTGTCTTCTTGTGGTTCACCTAGGTAAGCCTTTATTTGTTTCATCCATCAATGGGGAATACCTGTGGAACTCCATTCGGATTCGCACCGAGCCCCTCAATCTCCAAGTGGGGGAGTTACAAAGAGAAAAAATTATATTCCATGTTGCCTCGTTTTCCTTTTGAGATTCTTCTGGGTCTCCCTTGGCTACAACGTCACCCTCCTCTTCTTAACTGGCAAACGGGTGTGGTCACACACTCAGGCCAAGATTGCTACTCCCGCTGTCTCAGGGCTCCTCGGCCAGCACGCAGCACGTCGCAACCGATGCACACCACCCCACGTCCGGGTCTTCCTTCGCCATACCAGGAGTATGCTGATGTTTTCTGTGAGAAACAAGCCGAGACTCTTCGGCATCACAGATCCTGTGACTGTCTTGTCAACCTACTGCGAGGCACGACACCTCCTCGAGGTAAGGTCTACCCACTGTCTCTACCTGAGATCCAGGCCATGTCTGCTTATATTAAGGAAAACTTATGGAAAGGCTTAATCTGCAAGTCCTCTTCTCCAGCCGGTGCAGGATTTTCTTCGGGAAAAAAGGATGGATTTCTTGCCTTGTAAATTTAAAAAAATCCCAAAAAAAGGGTTTCCCCCCTTCCAAAACCCTTTAGCTTTTTGACCGACTTCGCGGAACCAATATTTTTACTAAGATTAACTTGTGGGGTGCCTATAATCCAGCGATGGTAACTTTGAATACTTGGTGTTGCCATTTGGTTTATGCAATGCCCCGGCTGTTTTCCAATATTTTTTTTTTTTTAAATATTTTTATTACACAGAAGCATAAAAGGAAAAAATACAAACACATTCAATGTTCCGTGTGCTTTTGAAAATAATTAACAGAAGAGTAAATTACAGAGTACACATCTGAATGATCAGTTAGCCTTGGGTTATTTTTTTGTTTTCTCCCCTCAAAACCAAAGGGAAGGGGGAAAAAACCCCCCCCCCCCCACCCCCCCAAACGTAAACAAAACCCCCCCCGTACTACCTTACCCTCTACGCATATAAAACCGCCAAGTGTACCCTAATTTTCTCTCGCAATAAACTCTGTGTATTTGAAAGGTTCCATCTTTTCCTTTATTTCCCCTATCACTAAAATTTAGATATATAAGGCTTCCTTTTTTTATAAAGCCCCCAACCCCTATCCTTGTTCTTTCCGCTGCCATTTTTCTCTATAAAAAAACATGTCCCCTGAGACACTCGATGATTTTGCTACCTCCCTGGGACCGAGGTCTTAACCAATGTCTTAAGATCATCTTTTTGCTGCTAGAAAAAGATGCGGGCCCCCTTGTCCATTACCAGGACTTCTCTTGGATTTTCCCTTGCCGGAGTCCTTAATATAGATGGAACAGAAGATTTTGAGGGCAAGAGAGATTTTTGATTTTCCATAATTTTCCTACTCCCCCCCTATAAAAATTTTCCCACATGGTTGGATCTCCGGACCAAACCCCAAAGGCAATAAATCAAATCTCCCTTGAAACCCACTTTTTTGGGGCATGCCGTCAGTATCTGTTTTTAATTAAAAGGGGTATTAAAGCATATAAAGCCCGGTGGAAAATTTTTCCAAAAATAAAACTTCCCTCCATTGCACGTTGGGTTGGGCCTTCCTCACCACTTCCATACCTCTCATAATCTTCCTATGATATCTGAACCCTGCATTAAAACCCCCCCAATTTTTTGAACATGGTCTGCACCTCCTGCCGATCCCCCTAGAAGAATATTTATATCGAGCAGCAGCCCCCTTAGACCCCAGATTGGGGATAATTCCCGAAAATCATCCGATTTTTAAAGGGGTTTAAAATTTGGGTTTTACAGGGGTTTTACAAAAGCTCTTGATTTGGACATATTAAAGGTGTTTGGTGGCCTACCCCTATACTCACCACCTAACCCCAGGTCACAATGTCCTTCCATCTGATAATATCCCCCAATCCAAAATCCCTTTTTTCTTTCCATTTGGGGAACAAATTCTCCATCCCTTTAGCGAAAAGAGGGGATTCCCATAGGGGAAAAAAGGAGAAACCTCATCGGCCTTAAAAAAACTTACGTAATGTCCCCCTGTCGCTAGCGTGTCTTTTAAACAAAATTTGCTCTTTTGCCCCCCGAGGGATGATCTTATACGGGGGGTAAGAAAAGCCTCAATGAAGGGGGGCTGCAGTTGGGCTTCCCAAATTTTTGTTTTGGGAAAAGGAATTAGACCCCTACCAGTCCCTAAATGGCGCCACATTGCCGCAAGATTATACAGTCTCAGTTGGGAAGTTGTGCTCCCCCATCCCCCCTATACATGTCAATTTTTTAAAACCCAAATCCTAGGTTTTTCCCTCTCCATATAATTTTGCAAAAAAACCCCTAAGGGCTTTAAATATCACGTGTTTTAGAAACCCCGGGGATGTTTTTGGAGTGGGTACGAAACCCGGCGAAGCTAACATTTTGATTTTTTGTAGGGCCCCCATGATTGAAAGGGGGAGACCCTTCCTTTAAACAAATTCTTTTTCGAATTTTTGTTTTTAAAGGGGAAAATTGAGGTGTATATCATAGCTGCCTATACCCTATCTTTATGCCGGATACTTGAATGTGACGAAACCCACCTCTACCCCAGGTTTTTCTGCCTGTCTCAAGTTTTGATCCAAAAAAAACAAAATTGGCACTTGCCCCCGTTTACACGGAATCCGAGAATTGCCCAAACTCCCCTAAACCCCTCAAATCTTGTCTACTTGGTCTTTCGGGTTATCCAAGAACAACAAGAGATCGTCGCAAAACAAACTAATTTTTTTCCCAACCTCCCTACCTTTATTCCCTGGTAAATAGAGGAATATTAAAGGCTTGAAGGGGCCTATCGCATATTAATAGGAGGGGCGAAACGGACCCCTTGCCTGCCCTTTTTTTGCATAAAAATTGGAGAAGAAATGAATCCCGGAGTGTTCACCTCGCCTGGGGGTTCGGTACAGGTTCAAGGTAATCACGAAATAAACCTTGTTTCCCATTCTATCCAGGACTAGCCTACCTTGCCAGTTCTTTATCAATGCTTTCTCGCACGATCGAAATAAAGCCGGGTGTGTGTTTCCCAGCTTACCTTTTCCCATACTCTAGAACCAAAAAACATCCTGGTTTTTGACTCCCGAGGGGCCCTGAATGAAGCCATTTGATCTCCCTATTAGCTTGGAAGGAGCTCAATCGGTTTGTAGGACTTTAAAAAAATTTTACGTCCTGGTTGATCAAAGAGATGGGAATACGATTCAGGACCCGTAGGATCCTTTCCTTTCTTATGCAGCATTTTTTGTAAGCTTTTCCCCCCGAGGGTATCATAGTTTTTTTTTATGGTTTATTTCCCTGAATCCCTCTTAAAAGTATCCATACAGGATCCCTTCAAAACTTTAAAAAACTCCCCCGGCGACCATCCGGCCCCCGGAGCTTTGTTTGGAGGAAGGTCCTTTAGACCGCACCAATTCCTCCTCCCAACATCCGCATTAAAAAAGGTCCATCCTGCTCTGAAAGGGGGGGCAAAGTCATCCATTGCAAAAACTTCTTCCCCCTTTTTAAATTTCAAAGGCGCCTGGTGTACAGACCAAGTAATAGCTCTAAATATGTCATTAATTTTTTTTTGGATCCTTTATAACCTCCCCCGTCCTGGTTTTGGGGCCCATGATGGTTGTTACCCCCCCCCCCCTTTAGCAAAATTGGCCAATAATTTCCCCCAGACTTTTTCCCAAATTTTAAAAATTAGTGACACCCTATCGATCTAATACAGAGCTCAACTTTTTCAGCTGGTCTTCGTAAACCTTTTTCACCGACACCCACTTTTTTTATTCTTGTGATAAACCTGAGAAAGGCCGATACCCCTGCCTCGGGGCTGCACCACCCTTGGGTCATAGTTTTCCTCAAGGTTTTCTTTTTGGTTCCATATACCATTTTCTGCCCCGCAGCACTGCTTTTCCTGTTTCCCCGAATAAGACAGGGGGGTCCGAGGTGCCTCGTTATCTTTGGGAAACTCCTCCCCCCCATTGGTCAACAAAACCTTAACAGATCTCTCCCTAAAAGACATCGGTAGCCTCCAAATAATGTCTGAACCCCTAGGAAAATTCTCTTGTAGAAAATCATGACAGGCGAGTGATCAAATCACCATCTCTCCTAATCACCCGCCTTACCTTCCCCCAAGGGTTTGGGGTTAGTCAAGAAATAGTCCATCTGGACCAAAGTTTGGGCGTGGAATAAATTTTGGGAAATTTTCTTTTGCTGGTTTAAAGCTCTCCAAGTATCCCTCAGGCCTAGATTTTCACTCATCTTGCAAAGCAAGTTTTTCCCCCATCTTTTGGGCCCCCCCCACTGCCTCCTGGTTTTAACCATCCTCCCCATTATCATGACACGTTAAAATCTCCTCCAATTAATACTCCCTCCTCCCTATCGGGCATTTGGGTCCAAATCCCAAAAAAATTGCCTATCCCGGGTTATTGGGGGCATAGACATTAACTAATTTTAAGGGCCCCGAGGGGGAAAACCACCTTCATCTTAATACATCTACCCTTGTCTCACTATCCCCCTTTACCACCCTTTCACAAGAGTTTTTATGCACTAGTACAATTTTCCCCCGGCCCTTTCCCCCTACTGCGACAACCCTTTTTTTCCCCCACCCATAACTTTTTTTGTCGGAAGAAGTCCTTTTTTTTCCAAAAGGGGCTCTTTCAGCAAAACTAAGTCAACTTTCATTTTCTTTAAAGCTCAAATGACATCCTTTTTTGGGGGGAACGCAAACCCTTTACTTCCCGGATCGATCCTCATAATTTAACCCCTATCCCCCGATTTTTAGTGTCATGACTCTAGGTTAAAAGAATACCGGGGGCCCCCCCCAACCCCCCCCAAAAACCTTACCCCCCAAACCCTATCCACACCATCTCCTCAAGAAATTTTTTTCTCTTGCCTCAGGCTTTTCTTTTTTCGCACCCCCAATCTGAGGCGAAATCCCCTAGCCTCATCTTTCTAAACCCTTTCTCCTCTCATCCTCCCCCATTAAAGTGAAAATATCAACGCACCTCCTACACTTTCAACCCCCCCCCCGATCGACCCGCCTGATTTAGCGACAAGCAGTAAAACAAAACATCGCAATATTCAAAACCAATAACAAATCATGAACATTTGTTCGCATCTTCCTGACCCCTGCCTTAACCGCAAGACAGTGTACAGAGCTCCCATAAACCCTTTCTTGACCCCCCCTCCCACCAACAAATGCATGTCTGAATCAAGCCCCAAACCCTCAAAACAGCAAAGACACAAAAATCTAGAAGATTAAGCTCATCTCTTTCTAGGTGAGCGATAACGTTTCCATGAGGAGAGTCTCTCCCATTACGGAACTCTGGCTCCCCCTAGCGAATCTTTGAAGATCTCTCAGTTTTCCAGTGCTCTCGGACCTTTTTTTGCCCCCAATTTCCCTTTTTGCTTGTTAATTCCCCAAACTTTCTCCGCCTCCTCGATGATACGAATCAGGTCTCCCTTTTCTGCAGATTTCAGGATAGTGGTATTGCAGGTTAAAGCGTATCGTCTCTTCACTAGTAAGGAACAAACAAGGAAACGATCTTTTCCCTTCCCGGACACCCTACAGAATAGTCCGAAAAAAAAGGATAGTTTTTTGACCCTAAAAAGAGCAAGGTTCCCTCTAGAGCATATGCTTTTATAGCCAGTTTTTTTTCAGCAAAAAAAGGTTCGAACTATGACCCCCTGGGGGTGCCATGAACCATCCTGTTGGAGGGTGGAGGGCCCACCCGTACCCCAAATTTCAATATTTCTCCAACCCCGGGGTTGGGAATCTCCGAACATAACTTTGGCAATAATTTTGTGGAATGTCCCCGCTCAACCAAATTGCAGGGTTTTTCCTACGGGGTCTGTTTTTAGGGGCCTCAACCTTGTTCTCCAGATAATCTGTTCTCCTGGAATCTTTCCCCTCGAACTTTTTCCCCTAATAGGTCATCCCCCAACCCAAAGTTCCCCTCCCCCCAGGTACTATTTGAGCGGTATGTTTAACCCCGTCAGATTTAATATGGAAAGGGCCATTGTGACCGCCTCAGACCAACCCAGCGACTGTCCTTCCAAAGCGCCCGTAGCTCAGGCGCTAAAGTTTTGCACTGGATAGCCAAAATTTGCAGGATACCCCCCAAAACCTGGGCCCCGTTTCCCCCTTTTTTCCCCCCCCCTAATAGTTGCCGTTGCTTTCTAATTCGGCTTGCGAAGGGAGAGACGTGGAGCTGGCTGCCCCCCTGCATAAGACATATCACTCGCTGGGGTGAACGTGCAAATTAGTCCCCCTTTTGAATTTTGAAGGGCCCCTTCGTAGTGGGTTTACATTACGGGATCATACCCTGCCTCGCGGAAACCCCACGTCCCCCCTTATCCCGCATCCCCAACTCTCCTACCTCAGGCATGACACCTGCGGCCTCCTCCACATTGCCCGCCGCACCTGCCCGCAAGCTGCGATCTTTCTTGCAATGAATGCAGCTCGTCTGTCCTCCGGGGCAGGGGCAGGAGTCCCCCAGCATCCTTAACCTCCCCCTTTCCCATCTGCCCCCTCCCGGGATGCCTGCGGGTTTGGGGTTTTGGGGGGTCGCGCGCCCCCTTCGGTAGACGCGGGGGGTCGGGCGCCATCTTTTGCGGGGGCGTTGAGGGGGGGTGGCTGTGGAAATCTGCTGCTTCCCCCCTGCCTTAGTCAAAACCCCTTCCCGTTAAACCCGGGGGCGGATCAATGCTTGGGCCCACGATGGCCCAAAATTTAGGGGCCGACGGCCGGGGAGCGGTGATTTTGGCGGATGGCTGCCGGAGCTCTCACTCCATGCGACTGCTGCCGTGCGCGCCGGAACCGGAAACGTTTTCCAAAATTTTGTTAAAGAACCTTTCTGTGATCTTCTATATGTCTGCCTGGTGGTCTATCTTGCCGATTTCCTGATTTTTTTCCTCGGCCTTGCAGTCTCACCGAGCTCATTAAATTGGTTCTTGAACGGCTTGGAGCCAACCAATCACTTGTATGCTAAACTGGAGAAATACCTGTTTGAGCAAACCAGCCTACCTTTCCTGGGATATATAGTTTCGGACAAAGGCCTCCAAATGGACCCAGCGAAGCTTTCTGCAGTTTTTCAATGGCCTTGTTGTTGGGCTTCGGTTTTCCCCAAAGTTTTTTTTGGATTTTGCCAATTTTATAGGCAGTTCATTTTCCCCTGCTTTCCCCCATGGGGGGGACTATCATGGATCTTACTAAGAAAGGCAACAACCCAAAACTCTAGCCGCCTGTAGCGGAAGATGCCTTTGTGCGCCTCAAGTTTGCCTGTGCTTTAGCTTCCGTCTTGTCCCGTCCGGACCCGGAGAACCATTTTTTTCTAGAAGTCGATGCATCTTCTGTGGGAGATGGGGCGGTGCTCTCACTGAGGACTGTCAATGGGAAGTGTGTCACCTGTGGCTTTTTCTCCAAGACTTTCTCCCTGGCTGAGAGAAACTTTCCCATTGGGGATGTAGCTCCTTGCCATAAAATTGGCACTTTAAGAGTGATATCATTAACTTGAGGGGGCGTGGCATCCTGTTACTATTTACACAGGTCACAAGAATCTTATCTATCTCCAAACTGCACAGCGTTTGAATCCTCACCAGACACGTTGGTCCCTCTTCTTCTCCAAATTTAATTTTTTACGAATTCCGCCTGCTGAGAAGAATATCAAAGCCGATACCCTCTCATGTATCTCAGACACTGTGGGTCAGGTCTTGGAGACACAACATATCATTCCTCCACAGCGACTGACTTCCATGTCTCCCATTTCCCTGGGCAAATGCCTACTGGCAAAACCTTCATATGCTCTGCGGTGAGGAAGCACGTTCTTCTTTGGAGGCACTCGTTCAAGTTGGATGTACATCCGCAAGACTCTCTTGTTAATTGACAGACACTATAGGTGACCTACACTTTCCCAGGATGTCAAGGATTTCATGTCCGACTGCTCTACATGTGCCTGTAACAAGAAATCTGCTGGTCTTTTACTGCCTTTACCTATTCCTGAAAGGCTGTGGACACACATTACCATAGACGTTGTTACCGATTTGCCCCCTTCCGCTGCCTGTACGGTCATCTGGGTGGTCATCAACCTTTTCTCCAAAATGTCCCATTTTATTCCCCTTCCAGTCCTGCCCTCTGCCCCTCAGCTCGCGACCCTTTTTTTCAATACATCTTTTGGCTTCATGCGTTACCTTTGCACATTGTGTCCGACCGTGGAGTACAATTTGTATTTAAATTCTGGCGAGCCTTCTGTTCACGCTTTTAAATCAAACTGGATTTTTCCTTGGCCTATCACCCTCTGTCCAACGGACAAGTGGAAAGGGTACATCAGATACTCGAGACCTATCTCTGTCATTTTGTCTTTTGTCTCCTCCCTGCAGTGGACACCCACGTTCTCAATTTGTAGACGTACTGCTCCACCCGTGTACCGGCCCTGGGATAAAGTTTGACTTTCAACAAGGTTCGTTAGACTGAAAATCCCTAGCCTCAAACATGGTCCTCGATATTTAGGCTCCTTCTCTATTTTACGGCAGATTAATCCTGTCTGTTACATCCCTAATGCATTACATGTTTCGCTGCTAAAGCCCGTGGTGCTGAGCTGCTATTCTAAAATAGAGGTGGCCCTTCCTGCAGAAGCCACTTATGAAGTGCAGGAGATCCTAGTCATGAAACGCATAAGAGGGAAGAAATTCTACCTCATCGAATGGAAGGGGTTCGGGCCGGAAGAGAGATCTTGGGAACCACTTGAGAACATCAATGCTCCTTTGCTAGTTCCATCTACAACAAGAGTGTAAATAGAGAGGATTTAAAGGGGGGCGCGGCGCTGTCATGGGCTGCGCTGCGGTCCATGCTTCGGTCTGTAGTCGCACCCGTGCTGGTCCTTCCTGGCTGTCTTTTCCTGCCGCCGCAGCTCACGCTGTGGTCCATGTCCCGGAGCACAGAAACGCCCATGCTGTGACTCCCTGCGCTGGCCGGCACTCACCTGTCCACTCTCCTTTTTCTGTCTCCTGCTGCGGCTTGGCATGTACGCACTCTGACTGTTCCGCATGTTCCTGACTACATCTCTGCCTGTCAATTCTGTACCATGCTGCACCCTGGCTGCTTCTCCAAGCTAGTCACGTGAGAGGTAGTGACCTGGTAGACTCCTTGCGGCGGGCTCTGGTGAACACCAGGAGTTATTTAGACTCTGCTCTCTGGCGTGGCTTACACCATCGCTTGCAGTGGTCTAGTGAATCCACCTTCTGCTGTGACACTCTACTTGTGAGCTGACACAATGTTCATGACGTTTCGGTATGTCACGTGTTGGGAAGCCCTTCCCAACCATGATGTACTGGTGCGTCAAATGTCGGTAAGGGGTTAAAGGATTTTTCCACCATCTTAATAACTCTGGGTGTGAGGACAACTCGGAGCTTGCACAGAGAACGGCAGTTTTTTCACATTAATTTTTATGGGGATTCCATATATAGCCGACCACACCTACTCATCTGTATTCTAAAGTCTAATCTAAATTAATGGAGGAAAGGTGCACAAGCGCAGCCATCCCTCTGTTCTCTGAGGCCATCTCCAAGAAAACTGCAGTGGTTACTCAAGACACAATGGCCTCAGGATACTATATTTTCAACATACAGTGGTCTTTCTTGGGACATTGTATGTTTAGAATTGTTTTAAGATACAATGTTCCAAACACTGATCCAGCCATTTATCATGAACATTTTACATGTAAAACCTCTGTATTAGTGAGGTGCATGCAGTGATTGGACATCTGGTAGTCCCTCTCTTCAGTACAGTACGGTACTAAATGTCCTGTACTGCTCTTTACATGTGCCAGGATGAGCGGCTCATTTGAGCATCAGATGAGGGCCCCATTTTCTATTTTCTGATATATTGTGTATAAAGTACATGACCCAAAGAAGCTCTTGGCCTAACCATAGAAAGTGATTTCCAGCTTCCAGTAGCTCTTTCTCATGTTTTATAGAAGGACTTGCTTTATCTGGATTAGTATCTGCTTCATTTTCTTTGATCTCCATTTTGCATTATGTAGGTGACATTTTGGGTCTCTAAACCAATCATCAGTTTTCCATTGAGTTATGGTTTCAACATACAATGGTCATCCCGGTACCAACTAATATTGTATGTTGAGGGACCAGTGTACAAGCTGGTCTCAGACCCGGAAATAACAAGATGGGAAAGGCTCTTTAAATTCTGTTGCAAAAAAATTAGAAATGCTATAGAGTTGATGACATTTTTCAGATTCGAAAATAATGCAAGTTTTTCTTATATTCAAAAAACATGCACCATTTTTAGGAATATAGCACACATTGGTCTATTGTAATAGACTTGTGAACCACTTGGCTGTCTTAGGGTATGTGTACACAGATGATTTTGACAGCATTTTCACGACGGTTATTTTGAGGATTCCGCACCCAAAATAGCGCCAAAAAGATGTCTACAGTTCGTTTCCTTTGATTCCTATGCAAAAACCACATTGTCGTGGTTTTTCATTGCTTATTTCGGCGATGAAAAATGCAATTCTTGAGCCATTTTCGGAGTATAAAATGCCCATAGGAAACAATGGAGAGTTGTTAATGCGGTTTTGGATACGGATCTGTGCCCACAATCCGCCCTGGCAAAAAATTGGTATGAGCGCTTCAGAAAAAAACAGCACTGAAAAACCATGTAGAAAACCGCGAGGAAAAAAAATCATCGAATCCTTATTAAAAACTTTGAAATATGAGGCGGTTTTCAGGTACGTATTTGGCGCAGATTTTGGCGCTTAAAAATAAACCTCCATGTCAGCTGTGTGAGCATACCCTGATGCTGCGTCCACACGGAAAAGCTCAAATACTGGTCAGATTCAGAATTGGAATCCGACCAGTATTTTCGGTCAGCCCACTGACATTGAATAGTATGATTTCCGGACAAATTCCGTGCATGTTTCATCTGTGCATGTTTCAAATTTGTTGCAAAACCGCCGGTTATGAAATCTGACCAGAAAAAATCTGGATCATGTAGACTACAGGTCAGATTTTCTTTTGAGGCCTATGGGGATGTTTTATATGGGTTTTCAAACAGTATCAAAATCCGAAATCAATATTAAGAACCGACTATAAATCCTTGATTTGTAGACGGACCCTTACGGGGAGTTCACACGACGGGTTTGGACGCTGATTCTGGGCGCAGATTCCACATCCAGAATGAGCATCCAAAATGAGTGTAAGGCTCTGTCTCCACTGCACAGAAAAATGTCTGTTTTTTCAGCATTTTTCGTTTTATAAAAACGCTGAAAAACTGCCTAGCTGTCCTATAGTAAAAACGTCCTGCTATCTTCACAGAACTTTTTTTTCTGCTTGTTTTATTTGCTGGTCTTCTTTTGAAAGATATTGCAAAAAAACGATTGAGCAGGACAGATGTTTCTTGGCACCTTTTTTTGCGCGCTTTTTGCAGAAATACATAGCAAATCTATCGCTGTGCATCTTTGCAGAAAAAAATGCGCAAAAAACATGCAAAAAACCCAAAAAGTGAAAAAAAATTGTGTTTTTTAGGCTTTTGGGGCAGGTTCTTTTTTTGGGAAAGGGAAAAATTACGGTTGTTTTAAATGGTGGTTTGTTCCCGATTTTATGCCCCTGTGGCCTGGGGGGGGGGGGGAAAAGGCAGCAGCACGCGGCCCCTTTCATCTTTTATACGGCAGTATTCACCGCAAGTAATTGAATGTACTCAACCCCCGGTGCGTACAATCGTTCACATTAAAAGACAATAAATCCCCCAGCCCAGTAAAATTCCCCCGTGGGCAATTTTTAAAGGGAGGCCGTGAACCCGAGGTTTCCTCGGTCTTGGAGACGATAAGAAAAAGGGTTTTTGTAAAAGCGTCCCGTGTTTAGAGAATTTTTACCGTATAGAGTGGAAGCGTATAATTTAAAAATTTTTATAAATTTTTATTAAATCAAATAAAATAATAGAAAAAGACATACGTGGGGTAGCAGTGCAGTCTATTCGCCGTCCCCAGTGTGCAGCGAATGCTTGTGGGAACAGAACCAAAGGCGTTTCCCCGGTGACGAGCACCTTAGTTTGTTTGAAGGTACATTGTGAGGGTTTAAATGGGAAAGTGGGGTAGCCTTTAAAAAACTTAATTAAAAATACCAAACAGGTAAAAATACAAACATAAAAAAAAAAATATATGTGAAAGGTACCGGCTAAACTCACAACAAGTGTTTTGAAAAAAGAAGAAAATATACTGTTCATTTGGGCCATTTTGGAAAGCGGAAAACCCCTAAAAATTGGTTGGGGATACATGTTTAACTTTTAAAGCCTAGGGTTTGCCGTTTTTTTTAAAGTAAAAATCCATTTGCCCCCAAAATTTAAACAATTTTTGAAGCGCCCCCCCAAACTCTATAGAACTTTTTTATGCCTACCGTAAGATTTATATCATGCTTGTTTTCTATAAAATGTTTGTGAGGGACTGGTAGTAAACCTTTGCGTTTTTTTTTGCTCGAGTGTGAGTCTAATTGTTTTTTAAAAAGAATTGGAAGTGAAACCCCAAACATTTGGATTTGACGGTTGTACTTTAATTATTCCACATTTTTGATTACAAATTAATAAATTGTCTGATTTTGTAGCTTTTTTTTAGTAAAAAAGACAGGAATATTTTTTAATTTCCCTGTGTTTACAGTAAGACAAATTCCCGTGTCCAACGAAAGCAACCGTGGTTGGGGCAAAAAGTTTCTGCATATTGTTTTGGGCTAAGAAAAAAGACTTGGGGGGAAATAGCCTATGTTAGGGGCTTTTTTAGGAATAAAATCCCTCCCCAGCATTATATTGGCAAATGGGGTTTTAGTCAAAATCGGGAGGGTACTTTTTCTAATACCAAACCCCTTTTTTATATTGTGGGAGTATGGGTGAAAAATTTTAACCCCAAAAAATGATCTTTTTTTTTTTTTCTGTCATTAATTATCAGAAAGTGTCATGATTTAATTTTTTTTCTCGAATTCTAAAATTTTTTTCGGTTTTAACCCCTTTTTCCCTTAACCTTTTAAGAACCCCTGATTTTGGGACTCAAAAAACTGCATGTAAATAAAATTTTTTTGATGCGAATTTTGTTCCCCCTAGGATATTTGGGGTTTTTTTTTTTTAATTTGAGGGTGGGGAAGAACGGTGTTAAGTTGAATTTTTGTGGAGGGTTTAAAGGGGGGTGAAATAACCCCCGGGCCCCATTGACCCCTTAAAATGTTAATCCAAATGTATGTATTCCTTTGGGGAGTGTGAATTTGGATTATAGGGTTTTATTTATTATGGGAAATTTGGGGAACATAGGGGGACCCTCCCCTTCAGGGGGGTCGTTATATAACGCCCTTCCACCTGATTGGGAGGCGAAAAAAGTTGGGTTTTCAGAAAACCCAAAAAAGTTTTCCCCATAGCGAGAGATAGGGCTTTTTAGTTTCTTTGATGTTAAAACTTCGCCCGGGGCAGTTTCTACATTTTTAAGCTGCGACCTTTATGGATTTTTCTTCTTTCCACTATGATTCCCCCCTTTCCCCCTTTTTTCCAAAACCCCCCTTTTGAATTAAAATGGGAAAAATTGAGGCAACCCGGGTTTAGGAGCAAGACCTTTTGACCCTCCTTTTTTTAGACGGGGAAAAAAAAGGGTGCCGGGGGAAAAACCAAGAGAGGTCGGGAAACCCATCGGGTCCTCCAACAGGAGACAAGGAAAACCCCGGTTTTTGAACCTCGGGGCAGAACCTTTTTTATTCCAAGCCAGGGCAGGTTTTGTCCAAAAAGGGGGTTTAACTTTGCACCAAACCCAAATTTCCCCCGTTTTTTTCAGGACTATCAAGGATGTAAACAAATTTGCCCGACTTTTTTACGTCAAACCCTCATTTTGCTATGCAAACAAGAAAAATCTGGAACTCAGTAGATGTTGGGGCCCCCAGCCCTCCCCAAAAGAGACAAATTTCACCCCGAATTTTAAACAACCCCGTTCAAGTTCCCGTAAAATTCAGGGATTGAAAAAAAATTAAATGAACTAAAGGGCATTTTTAAAAAAGAAAACCGGATTGATACTACAAAAGTTGCCCCAAAATTTTCCCTTTTTCCCAACCCCAAAATTTTTTCCCCTTCAGTTTGCCCCGTTTTGGATGTCTTCCAGGAATGTTTTGAGGGGAGGTTTTCATCCGCTCTCGGTTTTCCCTGGAGTATCCAGGACAGGGGTTTTTTTAAAATCAATTTATTAAACCCCAAGATAAGAACCGGGTTTTACTTTAAACTCAAAAAAAAAATTTTTTTCATATTTAAAAAGTGAGGTTTTGGGGGACAGGGGTTGGGGGCCCCTTTTTGGGGGAAATTTTTTTTTTAGGGCCCTTTTCGAAAATTAAATCCTTTGGGGGAAAGTTTTTAAAGATACCACTATTATTGACCCCTTGGGAAAAAAAACCCCCCTTACGCGTTTCCCAAAAAAAATTTTAAAAAAAACTCTTGGACGATGGGATTTTAATGGGGGTTTTTACTCCCCTAC
>JAODAL010067868.1:0-17087 GCA_025379985.1 Phyllomedusa bahiana
CCATACATACCCAAAACCTAGCTTAAACCCCCTACGCAGAGACTCATTAAATACATTCTCCTAAAAAACTGACTGTTATGGAAAAGGGACATATTTAAAAGATGTTTTTAGTGCCCGTTTGTGCGGAGAAAAAATAAAAACCAGAATTTTTTTTAACCCTGATTAACCCTGATTTTTGATATCTGCCCCGCTATCCTGGGGGACCCTGTTACTTTCATAAGTGCAGGAGGTTTGAAAACTGTAGTGCAAAGGGTACAGAGCTCAAAGGGGCACCTCCCTGACCATGCTGACCTGTAAGAGCAGAGGAGCTACCCGGTAAAAGGGCTTGGGTACAAAAGAATAGATAGGATCGCTCCTAACCTAAAGAGAACCCAAAATCGAATAGCAATTTTTTGGAAATAGTCTTTAAATTCTTTGCCACCCTTTTAATTTGTGCCTGCTTATGTTAGGACAAAAGGGCCCAGATCTTAAAATGAAAAATTTTCAAAAATTTTTTGTTTTTTACTAATGTCCATTATCAACATTTGCTTTTGTTTTAATTTGTATTAATGACTATCTTCAAGGACATATCACAAACTGAAGAGCAAAAACCCACCTCTAAATATTTTGTTGGGGTTTGTCACGATTTTTTGATCCATTGGCCTTTTAAGGGCACACGAGAGTTATTTCAAACCTGAGAATATTGCTACAGTCTCCGTTTTGGCCCAAAAATGGATTTTCCAAAGCTGTAATGAAAAAGAAAGCTGTCAAATTACAGACCGGGTGACACAAATAAAATTTCACAATCTTTATTGTCAGACCGTAAAACTTTTGTGGTTTGAGTTGGGAAAAGAAAAGAAAAAAGTTCTGCAACGACTGGAAAAATATTTACAGTAGGATTTTTAATTTTTGTTTTCTTGAAATTTTTTGTTGAATTTTTGTTTTTAGGGTAGTTTGTTATTTAAGTTTGGTTTATAATGGCTTCTATACCCATGAAAAGATTTAAAGGAAGCTCAGGACAGTTGTCCTTATACATATATCATGGGGTTGTATTTTAAAAAAGGGGGTTTTCTACTCAAATTTCATAGGGTGCAGAATTAAATAATACAGGTTTCTCGTCCTTCCTGGGCAAACTGTTTTAATTGCATTGAGTTTGGTATTCAGACTTCTGTGATTAGATAAAACTCATGCTATCAGGACCGGAAAATTTGAGTTAAAGTAAACATAGTAATTACTGTCTTTTTTCTGAAAGATCAGATAGCAAACAAAAAGCTCTCCTGCCTGGAGTTCTGTCTGCCAGGAGCTGTGTATGACCTCCTCCCTCTATCAGTAGAACAAACAGCAGGGGATAAGGGTACAAAAGGCGTACTTGGAAACTAGAAACCCTCAGAAGGTGAGAAATCACTGTGTTCCCTTAATGACCAAGATAACAATGTTCCAAGTTACAAAAAATGAAAAACATTTCCAAATTTGTTTTCTCTTTTCCCTTGTGAAAATTTTGTGAGAATGTAGAAAAGGGAACCCCTTTTTTGAAACCCATTACCCGGTTTTAGGCCCAATGGCTTCCCTTTTGGAACACATGGTTTCACCCTGATCGATCTTTCCAAGGGTTTTTGGTTCGCCCTGGGTTCACCCTTGGTTCCCACACACCACTTATATACCTTTCTTTTTGTGTGAGTGTGACTCTAAATTGGGCTGGGGCATTACAAAAAAAACCAATGTGTAATACAACCTAAATATACCAGGCTCCACCTCCTTTTAACAACTGCACCTTTGTTTGGTCATTGGTAATACCCCCAAACTGATTCGGGCCACCCTTTTCCCCCAAACCCTTTCCCTAAAAAAGCACGCAAACTTTAAAAATAGTATTTTTTGAAATGTGGTGGGGGCATTTGGGCTTTTTTTTAAAACCCCTTTTGGTGTATTTTATTGCCCCAATATTTAATTACTGAAAACTTTTTTACTGTTAAAATTCCCTTTTTAAAACTTTCCTAAAACAAAAAAAAAATTGAAATTTTTTTGGGAAAAAAATTTTCTTTTAGGGGCCCTCCCATTTTGAAAGCTAATTTTTTTAGAAAAACCCAACCCCTTTAAGCTTTATAATGCTTTTGGGGCCCCCTAACGACTACTACAATCCATCCCGGGAATTTGTTTTAATGCAAAAATTTTATTAGTTTGTCAATTTAGAACAATAAGAGACCAGAGATAGAAACACAGTAGCTTTCTCTTTTTAACACTATAGTGGATATTGGCCCTACAGTAAAAAACAGGCCCCCGCTTTTCCAGTGGAAGCAGTAAGAGAAATGTTCCCCTTTTTCGTAAAAGCTTTGTACTTGATAAAATTCTTTTTGGGGCTTTTTTTTGTTCTCTTTATTTAGAGGTCTTTTCCCAAATGGGGAATAAATTTTAATATCTGCGGGGGTGAACTTCTTGATTTTTTTTTATGTTATGGGGGTTCTCCACCAAAAATGTTTTTCAGGGTATTTTTTTAAAATCCAACCGAAAAATACTTTTTGAAGGGGGGAATGTTTTTGGGAATGGCTTCTGCCAATTTAAAATTTGCTGCTTTTTATAGTGCGAGTCCAGCTCTGAGGAGAACAGCTGAGCCCTGTCAAACCCGGGCTTGTTGGTAGGAATATACTTTTCCTAAAAACCCTAGCCCCCTTTTTAAAGGGGTAGTAGGTGCAAAACCCCAGCCATTAATTTCTGGTTTAGTGGGCAAGGCACTTAAAGGGAATGTATGGTAGAAAAATTACCTGTTTTTTTTTTTTTTTAAAAAAAAACATTTTTGGGGAATTTTTGGGTGGTGGGGATTTTTTTTTTTTTTTGGGGGGGGGGGGTCATTTTTTTTGTTTTTTATATATTAAAGAAAAAAAAATAAAAAAAAAAAAGCTGGAACTACGGGAAAACTTTTTCTAGGGCCCACAAACCCAAAAAAAACTGAAACGTTGTGATCAATTTTAAAATCTTTTCAGTATTTAAATCTTTTTGGGCGGGGTTAAAAAAAAAGGTAGCACCTCTTTTAAATAAAGCTGGGGGCTAAAAAACACAGGTTGCCCCTTTGATTTTTCAATGCCAGGTCTGTTACCCCCCCCTTCTTGCCATTGACCCTACACAGGTCAGGGGGGCATGCCTGGGAAAACTCTCCCATAAAGTAAATAAAGCCCTCTTTTTGGGTCCAAAAAATCCTAGACCCAAAAGTGGCTCTAAATGCCCTAAAACAGCAGCTCAACAAGATGGCTACATAAAATGTGCGGGAAAACAAAAAAAATCAAAAACGGGAAAAAAATAAAAAAAAAAAAAAAAAAAACCTCAGTACTTTTTTTTTAATGCTTTAAAAGATAAAAGTGAAATTTTTCCCTATAAAAAGGTTTTGAATGAAATTTAAAAAGCACTTTGTTTTGTAAGCTTTGCCCCCACGTTTAATTGGTAAAAGAAACTTATTTTCATTCACTTAAATTTGGAGGACGCAGTTTAGGGGAACAGATGGGGACTTTTTTAAACCCTTTCCCAATCTCATTTTCAGTGAACCCCGTTACTGTGGCTTTTTGCATACCTGTAACAGGAATTTTTTTAAATTTGCATTCTAAGGGCGTTTTCCCACACAGGCGTATTGGTCCCACTCCAATTAAACGGCCTTTTTTAACCCAGCGCTTCTTTTTTTGCAAAATTGTTAAAGGGGAAGTTTTTAAAAGTAATTTAATAAATTTGTTTTACTAAATTTTCCAAAAAGTTTAGAAAAAGTAAAAAGAACTTTGGTAAAAATGCAGTTTAGTGGTGCGCATTTAAAAAACGTCCCAAAAACTGCGCTGTGTGAAAGCACCCTAATTTTTCCCCCTAGTGGTGGGTATGTGAGCCCTTTGGCTGTCAAAAACAGTTTGCCCCTTTTTTTTTTCCAAAGAACAAGGGGGCCCGGCGTTTGCCCTTTACGGGGTTCTTTTTTTCATTCCAGCCTTTGAACTGTGCCTACGGCCTTGTTTTTGTGTTTTTTGAGTAATCCCGTTAATCTATACACTATTTTGCTTATTTATTTTTAACTAGTAGTTGGAGAACTTATAATAGTTCATTTAAAAAAATGTACAGTTTTCCAGTGGATTAGATTTTGTGTTAAAATAACAGTTTTAAATTTTCCCCTTTTTAGGGGAAAATGTTCAGTAAAATCATTCCTTTTTTTTTTTCCGCATGGCTTTGATACCATCTAGTCCATTGTAAACCCGGGGTTTTTAAGTGTTGCAAAGGGAAAAAAGCCACCTTTTTCCCAAATTAAATGTTAAGTGGTCACGCCCAGCCCCCCTTTTCCCGTGGGTTTTTTCTGAATTACAGCTATTAAATTTAAAAGTGACAACCCATAATCGTGTCAAAAGCACAAGTTCTGGCTCAGTGAGTGTTACTTAATCTACATTGTATTGACTATTTATCACTGCTTCAATGAATGCCTTGCTTTTCTCCTTAATTTTACTTTAGGATGTTCTTTAATAAAAGACATCAGCTTTTCTGCATTTTAGTGATGTTTTTTCCTTTTTTTTTATATCAGGTTTAAAAAACCCCAAATTTCTTGGGTCTGCATTAAATTTTGGGGAAATTTGGGATTTCCCCTTTCAGCCCTTTGAAAATCGACAAAACCCCCATTCCGGATTTATAGAATGTATATGTAAGCTTTAAAACGTGTATCCAGGTTTTTGTGCAAGGTTTTTTTCAGTAACCCCTGGGTTCACTCGTTTTTATAACATGCCCCGCTGTTTTTTTTTCATATAGGATTTTCCCAAAGGTTTTCCTTTTTCCCTCAGCAATAAAAGGGCCCTTTTGTTGTTTTTTTGGGTATCCCAGGCCGATATGGACGCTGTTTGGGCGTGTTTTCTGCATACAAAACGTCTAGAAAACTCCCTTAGTTCATTTTTATTGATTCCTATGGAAAACCGCATCGCACGTTTTCCACACTTGTTTTCAGCGCTGAAAAAGAAGTGACCTGTCAATTCTTCATGCATTTTACACGAGTAAAACACCAATAGGAATCAATGGGGATTGGATTTTTGCTGTGAAACATCTTACACATAGTATAGAGTGTATTGTGAGGCGGTTCCACACTTTAAAAATTTCCTTCAAGGGATGTTTTAAACCCCCCCCACTGGCTGCATGTATGTGTTAAAAACCCCCCGGGTGTTCTGCCTGGTGTTTTAACCCCCCCCGGGCTGTGCTGCCCGTGATGGTTTTAACCCCCCCCCCCCCCCCCCCCCCGGGCTGTGCGCCCTGGATGATTATCCCCCCGGACTGTGCTGCCTGGGATGTTTAACCCCCCCGGACCCGTGCTGGGCCCCTGATATTTTACCTAAAAAAAATTCGTAAAGCTTTGCACCAAACCCCTTTAAGTTGTTGGGGAGTGTTGCAAATTTTTTTAATTTAGGGTTAGGGTTTAAGTTGGGCCCAGGGGTTTGGGGTTAGGGGATATAAAAAATTTTTTATAAAAAAAAACAGATAACATACTATAGTCTATACGATATATATGAATAATATAGAAAAAATTTTTTTTATAGGATTTTAAAAATGAATTTAGAGAAAAAACAATAAACAAAACCGCATTTAAAAAAAGCGCCGGAAAAAAAGGATCTAAAAAAAAAGTCTTCAAAAAACCTTTATCTGAAAAAAAGGGGGCAAATTTTTTTGCTATTCTACAAAGGGACAGGATTACAGTTGGTTTTTCAGCAGATTCAGTATTTAAAATCTGACGAAAATCCAAATGTAATCAGTGCCCCATAGACCTCAATAGAAAAATCTGTGCTGTAATCTACACAGCATGGATTTTTTGATGTCGAATTTGTAAATTGCCGTACAAGGCTGGCTGCAAGTCTGAAAACCAACTGTGGTTTTTAGCGCAGACCAACGCCAGAAAGCATGGTGCAGTAATGTTAAAATACCATCGGATTTTGCATAGTATTTTAACTATGCTGTGTAGATCCGGCTTAAGTACCGTTTATGCTCGAGTATAAGCCGAGTTTTTCAGCACAAAAAATGTGCTGAAAAATCCCTCCTCGGCTTATATCTCGAGTCCCCTGTCGGCGCTCGGGCGCTGCGATGGCCCGGCGCCGCAGGGACACTCTGCTACAAGCGACTCCTCTGGGAGTGCATATAACAGAATGCCGAGTACAGCAGACAGCGACGGGTACTGCCGTGGCCCGTGCACTGTCGGCAATCTCTTCCCCTACATGCGGCTCCTCTGGCGCGCACACAGAAGAAGAGATAGCACTGCGGAGCAGAGAGCGAGCGCTCCCTGCGCCGCACTGGACTCCGGACAGGCACAAGCAGACTTACGGCCATCCGGAGCTTCCGACACAGGCAGCGTGTGTCATCACACTGCGAGCGCGGCCTGATGACAACACCCGCCTGTGCCGGGAGGACAGAGGTGAGCGCGCGGGAGGCCGTACAGCAAAGAGGCGGAGCGGCGAAGGACCGAGGTAAGTGTGTGTTTGTTTTTTTATTACCTACCTATACCTGCCTATATCTGGCCTATACCCAGCCTATATCTGGCCTATACCCAGTCTATATCTAGCCTATACCCAGCCTATACCCTACCTATTAGAACATATACCTGCCTATAACCTGCCTATTAGAACATATACCTGCCTATATCCAGCCTATACCTGCCAAAAACCCGCTATACCCAGCCTATAACCTACCTATAAGGACATATACCTGCTTATAACCTGTATATTCCTGCCTATGGGGGACATAAACCTGCCTATAATGGCCTATGGGGGACATAAACCTGCCTATAACGGCCTATGGGGGACATATACTTGCCTATTTAATTTTATTGGTATCCATTTTTATCTTTTAAATTTACCAGTAGCCGCCACATTTTCCACCCTAGGCTTATACTCGCGTCAATAAGTTTTCCCAATTTTTTGTGGCAAAAGTAGGTGCCTCGGCTTATACTCGGGTCGGCTTATACTCTAGTATATATGGTATTTGAAGATGATTTGAATGCTGAAAAATCGGCGTCCAACTCATGGGAAGGAAAAATCCATTACATGATTACATGTTAAATGGAAAAACACTGGGTAAAAGTGACATGGAGAAGGACTTGGGAATTCCTGGTGACAGTAAACTTAACTGCAAACAGCCAATGTCAGCAAACAGATGCCAATGCTAATAGGATCATGGGGTGTATTAAAAGGGGCATAGAGCACATGAAGAGAACATTATTCCCCATTATACAAGTCACTGGTTAGACCACACATGGAACATTGTGTACAGTTTTAGGGACCAGTGCACAGGGAAAAACATTGTAGAGCTTGAACAGGTACAAAGGCGAGCAACAAAAATAATAAAAAGGGCTGGGTGACTAAGTACCCAAAAGATTAGCAAGATTAGGGTTATTTAGTTTAGAAAAAAAGGGCTTTCGGGGGACATAATAAAAAATTTAAAATACATAAAAGGGTCAAAATAAGATCTCCCCCCAAGATTTATTTATACCCGGGCTTAAAGAAAAAGGGGGCATCCTCTACGTCTTGAGGAACAATTTTCCCCAAAAAACATAGAAAGGGATTCTTTACTGTAAGAGCGTGAGACGGGGAACCTTGCCAGAGGGGCTTGTCAGGTGAATTCAATAACGGAGTTCAAAAATGGTTTAGATCATTTCGGACGTAATAATAAAAAATTTTATAGTGTCTAGGATTCAGGAGAGGGTCATTGTCCGGGGATTTTTTGATTCCCAGTTTGGAGTCGGGAAGGAATTTTTCCCAAAAAATAGGAAATTTGGGCTTATACCTCATGGGGTTTTTTCCCTTCCTCTGGACAACCCCCTTAGCATAGCAGGCTAAACGGGAGGGACGTCTTGTCTTTTTTGGGCCCTTTACAAACTATGAAACTATAAAACTCAGCCGGGGTAAACATCCCCTTTTCCCCCTTAGAAAAGATTCGGGTTTTTCATCAGGGGGAAAAAAAAATCACTCAACAGGTATTGCTGGAATACGAACCAAAAAGATGCCAGGCCGCGGATGGAAGGGTGCGTCACGTCAGGGGAGTGCAGTGGCCCGACTGCCACCCAGCCCACTTCCCTCCCTACTTGGCGTGCTGCCCTAGAGGGCAGACCCAAAAATGACGACGCCCCTTTACGCTGCTAAGTCAGGCCGCAGGGAAAACGCGGGGCAAACGGTCCAGCGGTAACGGGCAAGAACGCCAAAGCCACAATGAGAAACCGAAGAATAACAGGAACCAAGCCGAGGGTCAAACACGAGCTGGATCAAAGTACATAAACGGAGGACAAAACGAAGTCAAGACAAGCCGAGGTCAATAACAGAGGAAGAAATATCAAATACAGGGAATCAACAGGGGAAACCTATCACAGTGCAAGGCCTGAGAGGAGCTGAGCCAGTTTAAATAAGTTTCTGGACACCGCCCAGCACTGATTGGGCTCCCAAGGTCGTGGTCCAGATCAGAGGGTTTAACGCCTTACTGGGCATGCCGCATAAAAACAGAAGGCAGCCTGCCTGGACGTTGACATGTGCATTACACAACACAGTATTTTGGTGAGCAGTTTTAACTTGCGCTCCAATCAAAATGCCTTTTATACCAGCAAGCTTCTTTCAAGTTGTCTAAATTGATTGATCGAGTAAGAATCAATTACTGTGGTGTGAATCCTGGTGGTTTTACAAACACACTAATTGATTACTCACTTCCAACAGTTTATGTAAGTGAAAACAGCTTGTTGGTAATAAAGGGAGATGAATTGCAGCACAGTTAAAACTGCACCAAAACCGCGCTGTGTGAAAGCAACCTATCATTTTTTGTACACTTGTTGAGGAAATTATTGTGATACACCATTGTGAATGATCATTAAATACTGAGTATCTATTGCCGGTTTATACAATCCAAACTAACCTGTTGTGTGTGTGTATATGTTTGCATATATTAAATATATATATATCTATAAATATATATATATATATATATAAATATATATATATATATATATATATATATAATAATATCCTCTGCCACTTCTTGTCTCTTTAAAGAAACCTGTCACATAGTTTTATGCCCCCTTGCCGAGGACAGCAAAGCTTGTGATAGAACATGCTG
Organism: Phyllomedusa bahiana; assembly: GCA_025379985.1. NCBI lineage: Eukaryota > Metazoa > Chordata > Amphibia > Anura > Hylidae > Phyllomedusa > Phyllomedusa bahiana. The sequence goes on from JAODAL010067868.1 coordinate 9,058, forward strand.
TTTCCCAGCGCTGTGTCCCAAATATTCTGGAAGATGCTGAAGTAGTTTGAATATATAATGCACGAAATCTTATTCATGAGCAGGTGTTAGCCCTGCCCACCAAAGGCTATCCCCGCCCACCTGGCAGTTATTCACATGGTTCTACCTATTCAAAGTAACAGGTTAGTCTGTTGTGAGGAGGACGGGGCTAGCCTCACGTGGGTGGGCCATGAAAAAAGCGGACATTTTAATATGACGTCTTATTTCTGGCTGAAAACTACAGATTTGAGCATTAAATGCTCTAAAACTACAGTATCTAACATAATAAGGGACACAGTGCTGGAAACAGCAGGTCTGACACTAGCTGTGTGTAGAATCATCTCCTCTACTATAAAGCAATTATTGGAAAAAATACACCAAAAATATAGGAACTATTCTTAGCAATTATTACACATTTTAAAAAGGCAAAGAACACATGTATCTCCACTTTCTAATGAGCAAGAACAAGAGCATTACATAACAGATGTGTCTTCATAGTCCAGCAGCTGAAAAAGTGTTGATTTTTAACATTAATCTTTTTTCCTCTTGCCCTAAACAATCACAATGGGAAATATTAGCCCCTGTGCTCGGAGGTAGGATGAATAAACCTTTAATCAGGATTAAAGAGAACCTGACCATAGTTTAATGCTCCCTTGCTGAGGGCCAGAACAAGTAATGTCAGACCTGCTGTTTCCAGTGCTTGTCCCTTATTCTGTAACGATGCTGCCGTTTTTGTGTATTTTAAAAATGCTCAAATCAGCAGATTTACAGCCATAAGATGTCATTTAAAGAGTCAGTTTTTTTCAAACCCCGGCCATCTGAGGCAAGCCCCCCCCCCCTCCGCACACCTCAACTGATACACCTATTACCTTTGAATAGGTAGAAACATGTGAATAACTGTCCAGTGGTGCGGGGCTAGCCTTTGGTGTGCGGGTCCAACACTTGCTCATGAATAAGATTGGAGGGGTAAATGCTCTACAACTGTCTGCATTTACCGAATAATGGACAACAGTGCTGGAAACAGCAGGTCTGTTTACTAGCTTGTTCTGCCCTCAGCAAGGGGGGCATAATCTATGTGACAGGTTGCCTTTAACTATGTTAATAGCAGTTTATTTCCCCTAGATTTAAGTATCATTTATATTGGTTTATTTATGCTGGTTAACTTGAAAAGTTACTAATTATTTTTTATCATGTTTTAAATAAAGGTTACTTTTTGTTCTGGGGCCTTTTTTCTGCAGTGATTTGTACTTTTATACCGTGGAGATGCCCATGATAAGAATACTTCTGAAGAATGTCACACATTGGAGCATTAAGGTTCTGTTTCAGAGTGTCTCAACCTGCACCCCAGGTAAACTAACCTAAACTCAGAGCATCATAAGGGATCTTCCTGCTCTAAGTTCAGTTTGAGTACACCTGTTGTCAGAACAGAGGCAACAACAACACTGCTTATTGTCCAAGTAGCAGGTCTTCTATGTTCTTGGATGACTGTAAGCAGGTGGGCAATAAAATTTTTCTAGTCCAAGCCACATGGTCCATACTGTACCTAATCCCAGGCCGCATTAGAGGTGATATTCCCTACCTGAGAGCTTTATGGTACTTCAATTATAAATACCAAAAATGACTGGAAGGTCTTCGTTGGCTCCAATTTGGAGTCAGCCAGAGATCAGAATGGGAGAGTCACATGCTGGTTTCTTCAAAAAAGAATATGAGGTGCCTACTTTTTCATTGTGATATTGGGGTCTATAGAAAGTGGCCGTTTCACAAATATAGAACAACACACACAAGTCTCAAAATCACACATGTATATGGTATCTAGTGATCTGCGTAATTATTTGTCAAATACTCCTTTGAGGAAGAAATCCAGAGATAATAAACCATGTTTTACTGGATTGCTCATTTAGGTTGCTCAAAATTCCATATACAGCCCTATAGTCATTAAAATACAGTGCCCACCATAACATTGCTAGCCACACAGTGCCCACCATTCCAGTGCCAGCCATTGTACTCATCATACCAGTACCAGCCGGTGTATCAGTTGAATCGGGCTGCCAACTTAAGAGTTGTGTTATCTGACGAACCCACCGACATTGGCTAGGTTTTTGTCAGATGTCATCTGGGATGAAGTTGATGACCAAACACAACCCCATCAAGAACCATGGGTTCTGATCAACACACGTCCGCTACATGACACCGACAGTTCTGTCCTCACCCTAGTAACCCCTGCTGCAAAACCTGTGCCTGCACCAGGAATTTTGGTGCCACTGCCACTCGCATGTGAAGAACCTGCCACCTCTCCTTCTGACATAGACTGATTGTTAAAAAATTTACAGATCTGTTTAATAGATATCTTGTATATGATAAATAACACACCCTGTATTTGACTTCCAAATAACCCCACTAACAGCTTGGGTAACCCTTGGATATAAATTGCCTCCACAAATGGCCAGGAAAAATTTACTTGTATGTGCCCGTTTAAAAACCCAGTGTAATTACTGAATATAAAAGCACAAACAGGCTTAAATTAACCCTTGGATTATAAAATGCGCTACAGAAATCACCAGGAAAAAAAATAACTGTATGTGCATGTTAAAACGCCACTTCCTTTTACTTCACTATAAAAGCAGGAAACACGCTTAATTAACCTTCGAATATAAATTATGCTACAGAAATCACCAGTAAAAATTTCGTCTTTGGAGTTGAAAACACTGTTTTATTTACTGACTCCAATAGCACCAAACACCATGCTTAATTAACCCTTGGATATTAATTGCGCAAAAGAAATGATCAGCAAAAAATTAACACATATGTGGCGTGTTTTAAAGCAGCCAGTATTTTACAGACTACAAAGGCAGAAACACTCTAATTAAACTTTGAATTCTTTCGGATTATAAATTAATGCTACAGAAATTCACCAGGAAAAATTTCGTCTTTTGCAGTTGAAAAAACACAGTTTCTTTACTGACTACAATATCACAAACACTCTTAATTAACCTTTGATATAAATGGAAGCTAACAGGAAAAATCTATGTCTTTGGCGTTATTAAAAACACTGTTTTATTCACTGACTACAAATAGCACAAACCCGCTTAATTAACTTGATATTAATTGCGCAAAAGAAATGACACAAAAAAATAACACTCTATATGGCGTGTCAAAACTCCGTTGTTTTTTACTGACTACAAAAGCAGAAATAGCCCTAAATTAACTTTTGGATATAAATTATTGCAATCATGAATCACCAGGAAAAATTTCGTCTTTGGCGATGAAAAACACCGTTTCTTTACAGACTAAAAAGCAGAAACATGCTTAATTATCCCTTATGAATATAAATTATGCTAACAGGAATCAACAGGAAAAATTTCGGCTTTGCGTTTGAAAAAACACTGTTTTTCTTTTACCGACTACAAAAGCAGAAACACCTTAATTAAACCTTCAGATTAAATTTATGCTACAGGGAATGCACAGGAAAAATGGCGTCTTTGTGTTGAAAAATACTGTTATTTACTGACTACAATAGTCACAAACACTCTTAATAACCCTTGGAATATAAACTGCGCAAAATAAAGAGCAAGCAAAAAATTAACTGGTATGTGGCTTTGTAAAAATGCTTTTCTTTACTGAATACAACAGCAAAAACAGGCTTAGACAACCCTTGGATACTCAATGTGCTCCAGAAGTGACCAGATGGCATTAAAATGTATGTGCATCTGAATTGGACACACACTGTAATAAAGGACTTCAATTCCAATACCCCCAAAAACATAATTAAGAACGGAAGAGAAGCAGTCTCTGAGAAAAGCAGTGACACCCCCCCAAAACTGCTGTATAAAAGTAATATCTTTTGTGTGAGATCTCAGCTACTGCAGTTGCAGCACGGCACAGAGAGAGGAGTGTGAGGAGCCAGCGTCGCGTCCGGACTAATATAGTGCGGTGATGTCACAGAATCCCGCCGGTCTCTGATTGGCTTCATCTCTGCACATGTCATTGAGGGTGTTCCTTTCTTCCTCCCAGACTTCTTTGCCCCATGTAACTGCCATGCGCTTGCAGCCATTTTATCAATTAAAAAGACGCTTCGTTCCCGCGAAGTACCCCAAACTTCGACTTCATCCAGAACCGAAGTTTTCCTGAAATTCTAAATGAAGTCCACTTCGTTAGAATCAATTCTACCATCTCTAATCCTCACCCTTAATACATGACTACAATTGAAGATATTAATGATGCTTCAGAGTGCACTTTTACTGTGATAACCAGGAGAAACTTGTGTGCATTCAGAAGAGATAAAATCTCTCTTATCTCCTCAACAAAGCAAATTTAAAAGCAACATATTTGATAATAGTCTTCATTTACCTATCCCTACTTGTTAAAAGCTAATCAATTTAGTGAGAAAACCCCTGTAATGTCTAAACTAGATGAAGATGAAGCTAAGAGAATGATGTCTCCTGTGAATCACTGAATATCAATGTTTATTCAGAAGTCACTGATTTGGTCTATTGGTAGTATCATTCTTGTTTGTGAAACAACTCTCATGGACACACCAACACAAATACCAAAAGCTAGGTCAAGTAATGTGTGAGCCAAAAATAATAAATATTTGTCATAGCACAAAGGACACAAAAAAATTAAAACATCTATCCTGTCACAGAAAAATCCGTGATAAGAGCCTGAAAAGACCACAGATTTCTCCCACCAGTACTAAAAGCAATTACCTCGGAAAAGTATACAGAAGAAAATACAGTATTATACAACGTGCAACTATGCATCAAGCAATTAAGAGAATCACAAAAAAGAAAAGAGGCAAAGACTACCACAAATAAAGAAACCAGTGAAGGGACCAAAGAAGATATCACTGGACCCCATGCATATTTCGAAAAGCTTCTCAGGGGTAAGTATTCAAATTATTTACAGGGTGTCCAACCTCAACTATCTAGTCCACAAGAGGTGCACATATAGGTCTATAAAATGATCAGTAAAATGTAGTGAGTGTGAGGAGCCGGATAACTGAAAAAGGCTCTGTAGCAAATTTCTGAGTCGGCCTCCCAACAGTGAACATTTTTTTGAACCATACATCTTTATTTTTCCTTTGTTAAATTTGTTTAAGTATCTGTAACCCCTTTAGAAGCTTTGGCCACGGTCACTATTGAGTACTTAAATGACCTTGATCAAAGTTATCTCCAATCCCAGCTGCTGGCACGTGTCAGCTGTAATGCACACATATGAGGTGGGCAAAGGAGCTTTTAAAATTAAACCGTGCCATGTGCGAGATACTTTTTAAAGCTTCATGATAGTTATGGGAAAAAACATCTTCCCTTCTATATACATCTTGTTGGTAATGAATTATGTTTATTGTGTAAACCCACAGAGATTAAGAGCATTGGAAAAAAAAATAAATATATATATAATGTATATATATTTATATATGTCTATAAAAATTTATATATATATATATATTATAAAATAAAATTATATATATATATATATGTATGTATAATAAAATACAACACAATATATATATATATATATATATATATATTGTACATATTTTAAATATATTGGTATATGGATCCTATTCAATATTACAAAAAAATGTCCTTTTCTTCCTATTACTTCCATTGTCAGTGCAGCACAGATGAGAGTCTACACTTTGCATTTTCAATCTTTCCTTCTCTTCCAGCCCAAGGCCTGCTGCTGCCAAGACTGCACTGAGAGCTGGAAGCATCTTAACGCTGGGATCATTGTAACGCTGGCCAGTGACAAGACATTGCTATGGTATAGAAGGAAGTTTAACAAACAGTGAATATTTCTAGCAGAAAAAATAAATTGACTTGCTATGGAGACAATTATTTACTTCAATAAGTGCACATGATTTTAGCAGAAAAGATTATGTCATTTTGAAAATGTGATTGAGAAAAGTAAACCATGAGAGATGAAGAATGGAACTTCAGCAAAACTGAGTATTGTTTGATCAGTAAGCACTTGTTTTTGAAAAGACTTGCTGGTAAAGAAATTTATAATGACATGTCAACAACATTAGAAGATCAATGTCCTTATTCAACTATTAAAATGAGTAGAAGAAAAGACATTATGAGACGAGACCTAGGAGACCATTTTTTGTCCATGAAGCCATCAATTATATGATTTAGGATAATAGGTAAATTTGCCTAAAATTCATACCAGAGACTTTGCATACCATATACAAATGCTTTCTTCAAATTGATAATAATGAATTGGAAATTACACAGCTATCCCAGAATAGATACTCAAATGTCTCAACGCTGATCAAAAGTAAATAAGTGCAACAAAATCTCAGTGGACTTGCAATAAACTTTTTGGATCACTTTGTTACAATATATAAAACCTGGATTATCCTTCTGATCACAGAAACTGAAGAAATGACTGAGGAGTGTAAATATTCTTGTTCTTCACTGCTAAAAAAGGTGTGTGTGCAGAAGTCTGATAGAAAAGTTCATGCCTGCATTTTCTGGGAAAAGAATGCTTTTCAGTGATATCTTGTTGTTGCGGGATAATGTACCTGCCCACAAGTCTCATATTACAGTGCAGAAACTCAATGAAACCCACTTTCAATTTGTCGATCATCTGCCATATTCTTCTGATTTATAGGGGTGAATAAGTTGAATAAAAAAGTATTACTTCGCAAACATGGAGTTTTTTCCAAGGCTAAGACAACTATATATCAGTACCCCCTTGTATATACACTTCCTCTGTTGCAAACCGCAAATACAAAAAAAAGTCAACCAAGTTGTACAGAGTTCAACAGTAAGGACACAGGCTAGATAAGTACGGTCCAGCAGCCAACTATGGATGTATCTTCTGTAAAACTTGTAAATGTAAAACCAATTATGTTAAAAAAACACCGATTAATTGGCATCTTCCCTCGTCTATATATCAATGGTGCTTATGCCTTTCAGAACGCCTTCTTAGTCATAGAATAATTGATACACAGACTAGGAAAAGTACTTATTAACCTATGTGTTTTTTTTTGTTGAAAAAAAATTTTAACCGGGGCTGAAGCTGATATACCTATTTAGCCTATCTCTATGTTAGGTACATTATTGGTGTGCAAACAAAGAAGTTTACATTTATAACAGGAACATGCCCAGAACCAAAAATAATATACTATATATATACTGTATACTGTTTTTCTAAACAAAAGGAATATCCAGTATTATATTTTTGCTATTTTATCAGTACATGTTGCTCATGGAAAAGCTATGACCAGTTTTAAGCTGGTATAAATATTTATCATACAGTGCTTGATAAAATGTAACTTATTCATTAACTGCTCTTGGTCTAATGATCTCTTGCATTTATCTATAAAGGTATTTGTCTCCCTCTTCTGTTTGGTAGTAGCCTTGCATAGAGAAGGCTCAAATTTAACCCCTTCCTCACACCAGCTGGATATGTACAGTGGAAGTTTTGGGAGGGTAAACCCACACCCTTGTTTTAAAAAGCCAAATCAAGTCTCAGTCTCCGTCCAGTACTTAACCCCCTTTTAAAATTTACGGTTTTAGGGAGCCTTTCCCTCTAAACGTGGAAGGACTCTGACAATCCCAATCTCACCCCATGAAGTGATTGTGGGAGACACATTATTTTGTCATGCTACTATACACCAGGCCTGATGAGCCCCTTTGGGTTTCCTTCCTAGTACCCTATTACCTTGCCCAAAGGGAGGATTCTTTTTTTATCTACTATTTTTCTATCTTCTGTATTCTCTGTCTGTCATCTTCTAGAAGAAGATTCATTACATTGTTTTATATAAGTGATCAAGCAATATCTTTGTATAATAAAATAATATATAACTAAAAGAAACAAAATTAAATTCTGCAAAATATTCAACAATATAAAAAATATATTAAAAATTAAAAATTAAAAAATACATCCCATCTCTGGTATGGAAAATGTAAACAATAAACAAATATAAACATAATTGTTACCTCTGTAATCCGTAGATGTCGGAACTATTAAAATATCTCATTATTTATACCACGTGGGGA
>JAODAL010067869.1:0-17087 GCA_025379985.1 Phyllomedusa bahiana
GTCCTAACCCCTCAACACTAGGCATGGGGCACAAGGTATATTCATATGGCCCAGAACAACAGTGCATGAACACATGGGTTTCGTACAGGGCGCATACCACTTCCGGGACGCCAAGAGCACTTCCGGTCGCTAGTAGTATTTTAAAAACCCCGGAACACATGGTCCTAGTGCTAAAACCGTTTCGTCCCACACACCACTTCTATAGGAGCCCTAGTAATAAATTAACAGAAACCGGAAGACAGGGTACTATGCTAACAATTCCGTCCCCACCGCCACTTCAGAACGCCCTTAGATAGTCCTGTTGTATAATAATCGCTAAGGAGCACCAAAGGACAACAATGGCCATAGAAAACATAGGCCACATATTACCAAAAGGCCAAAAACAGGCGCCAAATAACTTAGAGTGTGTGGTAAAACACTGTATATACATATCAATCAAAAGATAAACAAGATACATTAGATATATGGATATGAATGTAGGGAAGGCTCCAAACCGCGGAGCGATAATCCCAGCCATAGACAAGGGATACAACAGTTAACAGACAGTAAGTGAGAAAAAAAAAAAAAAGAAACAAAGAAAGCCTTAACAGAAAACAACCAAAATATAAAGATTCATTGAGCCCCGCGTGGATACCGTACGTAATCTATGTATCCACTCTGTTTCTTTTGTCAAAATCATGCTGTTCCAATCACCACCCCTAGGTGATTTCCGTATAACCTCAATAACAGTAAATTTAAATTGGTTAGGATCATTGCCGTGAAACTCAATAGCATGTCGGGCCAGGGGGGTGTCTCTCTGATGTCTAATATCGGACAAATGCTCCCCTATTCTCCTCCTAAATTGTCTCTTCGTCTTTCCAACATAACCCAAGGGACAATACCATACAAAGGTATACCACTCCCTCAGTTTTGCAATTAGAGAAATCGTTTTGTCTGTATACCCTACCTGTATGATAGTCTACAAATATCTTTGATTGGTCAATAAAGGGACAAGCGATGCAATTGTCGCCACACCGAAATGTCCCTACTGGGCGACGATCCAGCCACGTACCTGATCATTTAACCGGGGTATACATACTATGGACTAATCGATCCCGCAGCGATCTTCCCCGTCTATAAGTGATTAAAGGAAATTTAGGTAAGATGTCACTAAGACCAGGGTCAGCAAGAAGAATGTCCCAATGCCTCTGAATACTTTTTTTAGCAGCCACATGGCCCTGATCAAAATCCGACACTATCCTAGCTTTTCTGTCATTACTGACCTGAAGTTTTTTCGTCTCAACCAAAGCCTTCGATCTATCATATTTGGAGACTTCCTGATACATCTCTTGGACCACATGAGTGGGATAACCCTGACTATAAGATACACCAACAAGGCAAACGAAAGCCTGTCCAGGTGTATCATGTAAACCTCATCAAGCTCTGGAAAGACCGGGACTCGACAGTAACCCCGTGTCTGCTTCTCCAGTCCACAGTAGGGTTCCAAGATGTCACTATTACTGACACCCTCTCTCCCTCACAGAAGCAGCAGTGCAGGGAGCTGTTAGAGCAGAACAAGGATATGTTCTCAGAACTACCTGGTCTCACCTCCGTGATTGAGCACGGGATTGTCACGGAACCTCACGTGAGGGTCAATGTAAAACCATATAGAATCCCTGAGGCCCCTATACAGGTGGTTTCCCAGGAGGTGGAACGGATGCTAAAACTTAGGGGTCATCGAAGCATCTAAGAGTGGGTGGTCAAGCCCAATAGTTTTGGTGCCAAAACCCAGTGGGGAATAGCGCTTCTGCAATGATTATAGGAAGCTCAACGAAGTCTCTAAGATGGACGCATACCCGATGCCACGTGTAGATGAACTTATTGAAAGGCTAGGGCCGGCCCGGTATATCACCACGTTAGACCTCACAAAAGGGTACTGGCAAATCCCCCTGTCAAAGGAAGCCAAGGAGAAGACTGAGGGGTGCTACCAGTACACCCGAATGCCCTTTGGCCTGCAGGGAGTCCTGGCCACATTCCAAAGGGCATTTGGGTCGCATACTGATCCCCCATAAGAAATATGCTGCAGCGTATCTAGATGACAATTGTCATCTTCAGTCAGGACTGGGAAATCTTGTAGGGAAACTGCAGGCCAAACATAGATGCCCTAAGGAGAGCAGGGTTCACCATTAACCCTAAGAAATGTGCGGTTGGTATGGAAGAGGCTAGGTACTTGGTGTATAACGTGGGGAAGGGCCTAATCAAGCCCCAGATTAACAAGGTTGAAGCCATACAAGGTTGGCCACGCCCACACAAAGAAACAGGTGAGGGCATTCTTGGGCATTGTCGGCTACTACCGACGGTTTGTGACGGACTTTGCCACGTTAGCCGCCCCTTTAACCGAGCTCACAAAAGGGTCCCAGTCTATGATAGTGAAGTGGTCTCCGGAGGCCGAAAAAGCCTTTTGTGAGTTAAAACGAGCCTTATGTAAACAGCCAGACTTCACTAAGGAGTTAATTGTACAGATGGATGCGTCAAATGTAGGCCTGGGCGCAGTAGTGTCGCAGGACATAAATGGGGAAGAACACTCCGTGATGTACCTTAGCCGCAAGCTTTCCCCGACAGAAAAAAAAATTATGCTATTGTGGAGAAATAATGCCTGGCCATTAAGTGGGCATTAGACGACCTCAGGTATTAATTGCTGGGTAGACGGTTCAAGCTGGTTTCTGACCATGCGCCACTAAAATGGATGAGGCTAAAGAAAGGGAACAATGCCAAGATAGCATGCTGGTTTCTGTGAGTGAAAGTGCCCAGCCCCTCGGCTTTGGGCAGGGGGGTGGGGAGGTATGTGACAAAGCACAAGGCCTTGTCATTGAGGGCCGATATGTGCCACCGCACCCTGGGGCTGCGGCGGAGTGAGTCAGAATAATAGGTATGCAGCCTCAGGTTGCAGACACTTTATTTATGTTTTTCATCACTGCTTTAAGCAGTGGATTCTGGGTTTGGCTTTACTGGAGCAGTTATAAAGCTGGGTGGAGGACTGCTCCCACATATCCACTCCAGGATTTCCCTGGCCTACAAAGCCAGAAGGTCCAGTGTCCTGGGTGTGGGACGCCACTCCAAGCCTGGAGTTGGGGAGGAAGGATCCTCTGTGAAATGTCTCACTGAGGAAAGCTGGAATTACCCTTCTCACATGCTGCTACTCTTGTATATGGTGAGCTGAACCTGTTATGTTTTAAGTTACTGCCTGAAGAAAGGTTCTGTTTAAGTTCTGTTTGCACATCTGCTGAAGATAAGCTGTTTATGTTCTGGACTTTCTGTTTAATAAAACCCGTTAAAGTAAACGCATTTGTTGTCGTGGTCCCTGTGACGGAGCTGACCCCCCACAGTTATATATAATAAAAGTTAAGTTTTAGTGTTTTATAGATTGAGAACTGATAAAGTTTAAGTTTGCCTATGGCAAAACAGTAAATATAGTTATTAAAGTCACTCTTGGTTCTCTTGCTAGATAACCATTTTTTTTTAGACTATTTCACTTCAATATTAGGCACATTACACAGCGCCCGTGGCACTTTGTAATGCACCGGAGATGGGGGGCGTGCTGGAGGTGTGTTGCACTGCAACTGTACAAAGCTACACATTTATAGTTTCAGTATGGCAAATCCAGGCGCATTACTGCTGGAACAGGTGGAGCACTTTAAAAGTGGTTTACCTGAGCCAGAAGTGTTGCTTTGTAGCTAGAAAGCGCTAAATATATGCCACGCAGTAGAACAGGTTAACAGATTCAGGCGCATTCTATGCTACAAATGCGTGCAAAAAATTGCTTATTAGGTCCTGAAAGAGAGTATAATATGTTGCCTGTCACAGGCAAAATACATAGCAATACAGTAAGATATTGGTATGCAATATAAAAGTGATGAAGTGATTGTGTAGTGGTTCAGGCCACTGTAAAAGACACAGGGCGACATGTATGGGCGAAAACTGCGGCTCACCGATCCGAATCCCCTGTCGGACGCAGGGATGCGATGTTATGCGCAACTTTCGCCACTTTCGACTGTGCCTAACATGAAGGGGCGTGTAATGGGCGCGTTGTGGGCGTTCTGGGGAGGGACGCGGCTCATTCGAATACTCTGAGGCATGTATGATCGCGGCTCGGCAAAGTGAGGCGCATTGCAGCGCTCGCCAGCTCCGACAGGCAGACCTAGTCGACGTTGGTCTAAATGAGCCGGAGGAGGCGACTTGAAGCGAGAGCGTAACATGAGAGGAAACATATAGCAGATCGCAAAAGAAATAGATCTCGCCTTTCAGCTCTGTGAGGCATGGAGTATGATTCCCAAAAAAATGTTTTTATTAGGTGTAAAACATTTCCAGAAAAAGAGCTCAAACCTTCTAAAAAAAAAAAAAAAGCACTTTCCAAAAATCTAGAACCGCGCAACATCAGGAATTAGGATCTTGGAAATTGCCGGGAAATACAGCGCTTCTCATTGGTCAGCAGAAACCAGCCAATCAGAATAGGAGCGACAGTGACCCATTAAAACCTATGGAGAAGTATTGACCAATCAAATTCAAAGGCGAGACAGTTCAAAATACAGTAAAAATGCAGAAAAGAGCTGATTGGTTGAGCTAGCGGGGGCTTGACCATCCCGGCCAATCAGAATAGGAGCGACAGGGACCCATTATAACCTATGGAGAAGTATTGACCAATCAAATTCAAAGGCGAGACAGTTCAAAATACAGTAAAAATGCAGAAAAGAGCTAATTGGTTGAGCTAGCGGGGGCTTGACCATCCCGGCCAATCAGAGCGCGAGCTACTTTCTCCCATTGTAGTCTATGGACAGATCGGGGCACTGAAATCTCAGCTCCGTGCGGCATGGAGTATGATTAAAAAAATTGTTTTTATTAGGTGTCAAATATTATCTGAAAAAGAGCTCAAACCTTCTAAAAATATAAATCAATCAAATCCCTAACAACGCGTTTGTCACCGAGACCGGCGCTACATCAGGAATTGCGATATAGAGAATTGCCGGGAAATACAGTAATTCAAATTCTGTAAGCTCTTCTCAATGGTCGGCAGAAACCAACCAATCAGAATAGGAGCAACAGTGAACCATTATAAGCTATGGAGAAGTATGGCCGCACAGAGTCACTCAGCAGCTGCACACTCGCTGTGCAGCTGCCGGTACAGAAAGGAGGCATCGTTTCCCTCCTGCCTCTTCCCCTGTATGTATCCACATTGCAGGGGGCAAACGGCTTTCACCAAGCCCCCTTTTGACGCTGGGATCTCTTAAAGCCGGCAGCCTGTGCACAGCCCAGGAGGTCCCTGGGAGCTGTGCGACAGTGTAAGTGGCGTGATGATGACACGCAGCTTACACTGCTCAGCAGCTCCCGGACGTGGGGACCGTGGTGAGGTGAGTGTTTTTTTTTTTTATTTCATGATTAGCTACTACCTGACTATAGGGGCACCAACCTGGCTACAAGGGGGCACCAACCTGGCTACAGGGGCATCTTCCTGTCTATAGAGGCACTACCTGACTATAGGGGTACTAACTGGCTACAAAGGGGCACTACTTGGCTACAGGGGCATCTGCCTGCCTATAAGGGACTACTACCTGAATATAGGGGCATCTACCTGACTTTGAGTGACTACTACCTGGCTATAGGTAGGCTACTACATGACTATAAGGGGCTATAACATGGCTACAGGTGGCATATTACATGGCTACAGGGGCTACTACATGACTACAGGGGGCATACTACATGGTTACAGGGGCTACTACCTGGCTACTTGGGCTTCTGTCTGGCTACAAGGGGCTATTACATGGCTACCAGGGGGCATAGTACATGGCTACAATATGAGGTATCTATATGCTAAAGATAGGGAGTTTGTATAGAACTAGGAATTGGTAGAAACGTGCTGATAAATTGAGGAGTCTAAGGAGTCTAAGATGATTGTTTTGTAAATTCTACTGTGAAGAGTTGTGGCCGGGAGAAGACGTCATGGCGGTCTGGGACAGATGGAGATAAAGAAGAGAAAGAGACCAACTTTTCAGAGACGTCTCCTATGAGTCACTATATATATAACTTTACTGTAATCATTTGTATGTCTGCAGAGCCTGTGTACAGCTGGTATCCTAAACTGTATGGTCAGTGTATGCCGGTAATATAGGTTGTAGCATAATGGTTTGTATTCAGTAATGGTCAGTTTGTATTATTCAGTCACTATGTGCTTGGTGTTATGTGGTCTTAGTACGACATTGGTACTATCAGCCTGGGATTCTGGTTGGTGTAACTGTGTTATTTGGTAATTGTATGACTATTATTTAGTAGTTGTATACATAGCACATTGTGGTAAAGCTTTTTGAATATTTTAGATTTGGTTGATGGTGATGCAATGTGTCGCATTATGTTACGGGGGAAGAGGGGATTTCTTCACCTCTCCCTGAGTGCAATTTAGCCTAGGAACGGCCATGGCTGTGGGGATATGGTTTTCCCACAGTGTCCTGGATAGCTTGGTGATGCTACATCCATCTCCACAGCAGGTTTTAAGCTTTTCTGGTATGAGAAAGCTGATTTCAGTGGATGTGTAAGGATCGGTTCACATGGCGTCTTTGTGGTGTGTAGTAGAGCATACTGTGCTGGCTCCCATAGACTTCCACTTCTCTTGGCGCGTAAGCGCAGGGAAGAAGTGACATGTCACTTCTTTCTCCCGCGGCGCAATAATTGTTGGGGAAAATGGCAGGTAATCATAGCTCTGATTACCGTATTTATGGGGCGTACTTTGGGCGTATTTCAATGCAATTGTGCGCCAAAGTATGCAACCTAAAGGGGGTGTGGTACATAAAGAGTGCGTGTTTTTAAAAAGCATGCATGGCTCAAGCAAAAACTTTTAGCTGCATCAAAGAATCTCACTGTAAACCACTATCAGAGGTTTGCATCTGTGGATTTCTGTGAGTGTGAAAGGTATTGTATGTGAACCTTTGCTTTTAGTATCTAGTAATGACCCTTTAGGCGACAGATACCGCAACAAAGCATTTCCTGTAATTGTTAAATAGTTTGGCACATCGTATTGAGGGAATTTTACCAATTCCTCTGTGTAACACAGCTTCAATTCTGTTATGTTGGTTAACTCCTGTGAACTGTTCACTTTAAGTCCCACTATTGGATTTAGGATAAGAATTTGACTTTACCATTCCAAAACTTTTAAGGGGTTGTCCAGTTAATTTCAAAATTAAATAATAAAGCACTGGTGCCAAATGAAATGAAAAAATACACAACAACAAAAAAAAACCTTTAGGGTATGTTCACATGGCTGATTTGGATGCTGGATTTTCAGGACCCAAATCATTGTCAAAACCTTGTCTGAAAAGATCCTCAATGCAGCACTTTTCAGTCAAGGTTTTGATCAGGTTTTGGACGAGATTTTCCAATAACTTCACCAGTGAGGGTGTAGGGATCTCATTGGCTGCTAAAATCACATGACCTTGTTATACGTATGTCACTGTATTTCCTGTTGACTGCCATTTCCACTTCAATCTCTGTATTGAACACACTGCTCTGTGTGTGTGCATGCTTCACTGCATGCAGGCACCCCATTTCTCATCGACTTTAGACAGGAAAAGCTGATAGTTAGATTAGTTAGAGGGAGGAGGGGGTACATCAAGCTTAGGGAATTATGCACAGCAATAGTTTAAATTGCTGGCTGCATCTTTCCCATCTTCAGACTGAGTGCCCAAAAGTTCATGTCTGCTGTTTTGGGGGTACAGCTAGTGTAGAAGACACGGTTGGCACAGCTGCAAATTATAGGGATTCAAGAACAGTTGTGATTTGCTGTGTTGCTGCCGGATTCTTCTATAACACCCCAGAGTGTCCAAAAGGTCAATTTGCTGGTTTTGGGGTCAGGCCACCGTAAAAGACACCATTTTTAAATGTCCTATTCCAAAAAATCTTATTTCAAACACTCATTTCTTCTTGCAAATTTTATTCCGAGTGTCCAAAAAGTCATTTTTGCTGGTTAAGTGGTCAGGCCACTATAAAAGACAGCAATAGTAAAGGTCATTTTTGCTGGATTGGTGGGTCAAGTCACTGTTGAAGACACCGTTAGTAAATGTGCAATAGAAAAAAATCTATTTCTGTTTCTACCAAACAGTTGTACTTTGGTTTCATCTGACCATATGACATTCTCCCAGTACTCTTCTGGATCATCCAAATGCTCTTTAGCAAACTTCAGATGGGCCTAGGCATGTACTGGATTAAGCAGGGAGACACGTCTGGCACTACAGGATCTGAGTTCCTGCCAGCATAGGGTGTTGCTGATGGTAGCCTTTGTTACGTTGGTCCCAGCTCTCTGCAGGTCATTCACTAGGTCCCCCCGTGTGGTTCTGGGATTTTTGCTCACCGTTCTTGTGATCATTTTGACCCCAGGTCAAAATCTTGCGTGGAGCTCCAGATGGAGGGAGATTATCAGTAGTCTTGTATGGCTTCCATTTTCTAATTATTGCTCCCACAGTTGATTTCTTCCCACCAAGCTGATTGCCTATTGCAGATTCAGACTTCCCAGCCTGTTGCAGGGCTACAGTATTATTTCTGCTGTCCTTCGACAGCTCTTTGGTCTTCACCATAGTGGAGTTTGGAGTGCAACTGTTTGAGGTTGAGGCACATGGTAGCTGACAGGAGCCCCATTTCACTTTTTGCACCATGGCCCAAGAAGTTCATCCCAATGGGGTAGATTGAAGTTCAGCTGACAGGCGTAGTTATATAGGGGGCAGCAGTAGCAGCCGCTATGCGGCCCTGCATCCTGAGGTGTCTCAAAAGCCTCCTTGACACAAAATACTCTGGTATTGGAAATGGCACGTGGTAACTGGAAAGGGTGTCAATAGGGCAGTACTCCTGTCAGTGGCCCTAATCAGAAAGGGGCCAAGTGATATGTTATAAATAGGAACTAGTAATGGGTGAGGCCCCCATTTGATTTAGTTGCATGGGGTCCTGAAATGGTTAATAGATGACTGACGGCAGCCCTGGCTACCACTGCACCCCCTATAAGTACAGCCCTGCCAGCTGAACCTTTATTTTCCCCGTTGGGATGTTGCTGCCATCACATATATGACATGTTCTTGGGCCCTAGTGAAAGAAGTGATAGGAATCTCCTGCCATGTGTCATTTCCAATACCGGCATCTTCTTATGTGTCAAAGGAACCCCATAGCAGCTGCTAGCACTGCACCTCGTATAGCTATCCTCATCTTGTCAGTTAGCCATTGAAAGGAGTGAATTATTTTAGCCTGTGAATTTTTTTCTGTGACTCTTAGAGACAAATTTTCTTCACTAAGTTGTTCCACGTATCCACTTTACTCTTAAGAAGGTAGTTACGGCTTCTCCTCACCTATATAGGTATAAAAATGAACCTGAACCTCATCTCCTATTGACTTTAATGGGGTTAGAAGTTCAGTTCGAGTGCGACTTGAATCTCGAACCGAACTTATCAAAATTCAAGATTCGACTCGAACTCGAATTTTTTACCGTTCACTCATCACTACACATGATATAACCTACATTAAACACACACTTTTAGTGCATGTGCATTATTAGTAAACATAGCATCTAATAAACATTATATGATGTTCATTTCATATAACTATATAATACATTGCTGCAGATCTGTGATGCAATTGGCCCACTTTTAGAGAATGACTTTCACACATACACAACTCATGGCTGTCTCAGTGGCGACTCCAATCCTTCTTCAGGGTGCGCAACTATTGATTGGAGCAGTGCTGGTTATACTGTGTGAGACACAAACACATACAGTATACCCACTACCTACCAGTATGAACATGCTAAGGCTTTTTTCACACTGACTCTTGCAGTTCCTGAAAATACACCTTAGAGAGATTTCCCAACATATACATCCAGTGAATGATATTGTACATTATTATAATTACTATTATCTCTTTTAAAGCCAATAATTTTACGGACGCTGATCAGGCAGTGCCTGGTTCCACTAAAAAGTTGAGGGGGTTTGAAAGGGGAAAAAAATGCTTGACAGGGGGTGCTCAGAAAAGGGATGTTGCAGTGCTAGGAGGAGTGAAAAGGGCAGGGAGTGTCATTTTGTAGTTCAAGAAAGGAAATAAGGGGATTCGAGAAATATTTTTCGGGGTTTTAATATGGAATCGGATTGAGAACCACAAGGGTCGTCCCGAAATGTTCGTTTTTAGTATTATTAGGTGGGCAAATTGTTTTAAAAAGTGGAAAATTTTTTTTAGAATTTCGGGAAAAAACTTTGTTCTGTCGAACCCAAATTTTTATGGTGATTCGGGGAAACAAAGGTCTTTTTTTTTTTTTTTTAAAAATGGCCGCAAGCACATGGGTTACAGGGGGGAAAGAAAGAGGGGCCCTTAAATGACTGTGCAGACATGAAGCCAAATCAGAGACCGGCGGGATTCTGTGAGTCCAGCACTATTAAGTCCGGAGGGCCCTTCCAATTGCCTCTTTGTGTCCTGGCATGCGTTGTGGTGAGTGGTTTATCGCTTCATTTTTACAGCTTTACTTAGTGTTTGGGGGGAGGGGGAAAAAGGAAACCTTTTTTAAGTCTGTTCTGCTCATCGGGACTGTTCTTTGCTACCAGTTTCTTTTAAAAAAGTTTATTCAGCGAGTAGGGAGGGGGGAAAGGGAAAACTTATGTCTTTTTTATTTTCTACTCGGGTTTGGGACCCCTTTGTTTAAATCATCTGAAAGAAGTGCTTTTATCAGGAGTGGGCTCAGTTCCCCAAAATTTAATGCCCCGCGATAACAATTTTTTTTGTTGTGGGTTTCCCCCAGGGTGTCCGGGTGGTGTAATTCTCCCCCATATACATTGCAATTCACTTGTTGTATTAGGGAATTTAGTTTTTAAAAATCCACTAAACCTGATAGTGTTGTTTTGGGGTAAAAATAAGACCGCTTTTTCTGCGCCATTTAATTCAATTTTCCCTGTTGTTTTGGGGAAATTTTTAAAATTAAGAAAATCCTTCAATTGATAGTTTTTAAATTGGGATAGAAATACAGCCCGCTTTTTTGAGCCATTTTCAATTTCTCTTTTTGTAAAAAGGGAAATTTTAAATTCAAAAACCCACTCAACCCTGTTGTTTTGATTGGGCGAAAACCTTTTTTCTGCGCTTTAAATTATTTTTCTTTTTTGTAATAAGGGAAATTTTTAAAATTCAAATAACCCACTCAATCCGATAGTGTTGTATTGGGATCGAAATAAGACGCTTTTCGGGCCATTTTTAATTTTCTCCGTTGAATTGGGGAAAATTTAAAATTCAAGTAATCCCTCAACCCTGTTTGGTTGGTTTGGAATTTAAAAACACAGACCAAATTTTTTGCCCCATTAATTGAATTTCTCCTGTTGTTTTTGGGGAATTTTAAAAATTCAAGAAAATCCAAAAAATCCTAAATTGTTTTACTTGGAGTCAAATCGTATTTTTGTCTGCCATCTTTTAAAATTTCCCTGTTTTTCAGTGGGGAAATTTATATCCGGGGTCTTAAAACCTGTCAGTGGCCCCATTTGGAGTCAAATAGGTGTTTTTTTCCCCATTATTACTTTAATTTCAGCTGTTATTTCTTGGGGAAATTTTTAATACCCAAGGGTTAATTTTCTTTTGTTTTGTTGGGTGAAATACAGCGTGTGCGTTTGCTGCCTACATCCCTGAAATCCATAACTTCGCCCGGTGGGGGTTTTTTAAATCTGTGATAAGAGTTAATTTTTTCCCCTTTTTGTGGGTTTTGTGCTACCCCGGTTTGTGTTTTTTAGCCTAGATATTTTAAAAAATCGTTTTTTGGGTTTGTTTTTTGGGGGCAGTTATTTTTTTCATTTTTTGTGGTGATTCTTTTAAAATTTGGGAAATTTATGAGAGCCCCCAAAAAGAGGGAGAGGGGTTCAGAAATTTTTGCTTTGACGCCAATCATTTCCCTTTTCATTTGTCTTTCAGTGTCCGCTTTCTTTTGGTAAAATAAATCATTGCTAAAGCCAAAAAAGAAACAGTGTTGAACCAAAAATAAGTAATGGAAATATTTGATATGTTGTGTTTTTTGATCC
Source organism: Phyllomedusa bahiana (assembly GCA_025379985.1). Classification (NCBI taxonomy): domain Eukaryota; kingdom Metazoa; phylum Chordata; class Amphibia; order Anura; family Hylidae; genus Phyllomedusa; species Phyllomedusa bahiana. Next base: position 12,048 of record JAODAL010067869.1, read on the forward strand.
ATTCCCAAGATTAAAAGGAGGGGAAAAACCAAACATAGTGGCAATGTTAGAGGGGTGGAGGGTGGAAACGCATTAAAAAAACCCCGAGTGGTCAGGGGAGAGTCCTCATTTGGCGCAGCAGGGAGGATTGAGTGGTGAAGGGTAAAGCAGCATCAAAAGGCTAAAAATGGCCCAGTAAGAGTGGGAGGGGGTGGAAATACCGTCCCCTGGTAAAGATGGTGGGTGGTAGAAGGAGCAGTGGCAGCGATTTGTGGAATCAGGGAGGTGGCAGGAAAGATTTTAGACAGGTAGCGAAAAGAATCCAGGGTTTAGGGTTGCTCAAAGGGGTTTTGCTTTTGGGGGTAACCCCAAAAACCCTTTGGGGGTGAAAGAAAGCGCTTATCAACAACTCCGACTCGGTTGCTGTGTGGGTGGGACTGCTCGTAAACCCCCCCTCCCATGCGTGGTACTTTAGGATTTATTACCACCGGTAGACCCGTAGGGATGACCCTGGCACAACTGATCATGGTGTTTTAGTATTGAGTTTTTTTCCCTGTTTGGAGGTGAAAAAATGCCCCCATTAGGGCCAGTAAAGGGTCCAAGAGGGGGGAGATCCCGAAATTATCCTCTGCCGGATGTTGAAATTGCTGTCACTGCCAGGGAAAACGCATGAGGGGCCTCTGCGCAAGTGACTTGGGGGGACTCCCGCCCTTTATCTCCACTGATATGCCACAGATTGCCCCGGGTCGTCTTCCTAATCCTCTGGTTGCTCCTCTCCCCTCCGTCACCCCGAAAAAAAAAAACCTATTTTGCCAGACCTGTTGTGCTCCCAAAGTCTTCCTCCTCCCGTTCGCCCCTTTTTTATGTGGCCGTGGTGAAGTCGACGTTCAGGTTTCCCTGCCAGACAGTTTTGCAGATTGTTCCAGGCATGAAGCAGTGGTTTTAAAACACTGATCCTGTGTCCGGCGACGGGGAAAATACGGTCCCGAAAGGGCCCCCGAGCAAAGGAGGGTCACGCATGAGCTGCCCTGGCCGAAAATTAAAAATTTTCACAGGGGGGGTATCCCGTTGCTTGACTATCAATAAACCTTAATGGCCTTTTCTGTTATCAATTTTCCCCCCGTTCATCAATTACTCCCCGTTCTCAATTTTTCCCCGTTAAAAAATTTTTTCTGTTTTATCAATTTCCCCCTGTTCATCAATTTCCCTGTTCATCAAATTTTTTTCCCGTTTATCAAACCCGTTTTTTCGTTTCTGTTTTTGTTCGTTAGCTTTAAAGGGGAGGGGGTGCTGGGGTGTAGAAAGGCCGAAATGAATGAAAATTTTGGCCCGTTTCGGAAGGGACAGAGTCCCCACTTGAAAAGGGGTGATACGGTACCCCCAACTTGGACAGGAGCATGGTCGTTTGCACTTAGGGTGGTAGAGTATGTGTCTCTTGACAATGTCTTGGTGAACGACTGCTGGCACCTTTAGTGCCGAGTAGCAGGGTATCTGATGGTAGATGATGTAAAAACAGGGGTTGTTTGGTGAAGCCCTTGATGTGAAATGGGGGCGTGCCACTGGGGGCTGCTGTGTTGGGAAGGATGGCCACACATGTGAAAAAAGTTTCTCCAGGCACTGTATGGTGAACGATGTGTTGATGCGGGGACACACGCTTTACTTTTGCCCCCAGATTTAATATAGCCATGTTGTTCCTCTGTGTCTTGTCAAAAAAAATGGCACTTCCTGACTGACTGTTTCGCCGCTGCCTTGGTGAGCTCCTGCCCCCCGCTACTTTTGGACCCGCAAGTGGGGGGTCTAAATGTGGTGTTTGGCTCCCCCTCGCATGCTGCACCCTTTCGACTCCGGGCCCCACTACCTTACAGGCTGCGCCACTGCCTTTTTGGCAAAAGCCCCTCTCTTCTCCATGTTTATTTATGAAGGGCCTTGCTTCCAGGGCGGGACGATGGGGAGTCGAAAGGGAGGATGAAGTGTGCTGAATTTTCCCTTTGGGGGGGCCCCTTTTATGCCCTTTTTTAAAATGGGCACCAGAATCCTTGTCCCGCCTTATTGCTTTTACCCGTTTTCAAGTGCGATCGGTACATCGATTAGTGTTTTTCCCGTGGTGTCCTCCTCAATGGGGGTCGCTGTACAAAAACTGACCCCCTCGCCAAAATAAACCCCATTGCAAATCTTCTCATCTTGCCGCTTCTGCAAAAAAAACAGTGGTGTTTTCCCCCTCTTTGTGCCCCTGTCTCAAATGTTGGGGCTCACTTAGTGGACAGGGCCACAGCCATAGTGTTTTCTGGGGTGGGGGGAAGGGGGAAAGGAGGGAGGGGGGTTGGAACAGTGAGGGCCCTCATGCTTCAGGCCTGCCAAATAAGAGTTGTGTTGCAAAACCCCCGTCTTTTGGTGGGGTTGTTATGTTTTTGGGAGAAAAGTGTATGAGTAGTGTGTAGTCAAACTGACCATAGATGACCTGGGGCTGTGGCCCGAGGGTAACCCCGCTGTGTGTCCCTTATGTGCGTACTGTGGCGGTTTCAGGAACTCTATTGTGTTTTTTGCGCTTTGTTGGATTTATCCTAGCTTGTTTTTCTCAAAAGGCGTGCCATGCTTTACAGGTGCATTCCACTTCAGTTTTTTGGTCGTTTGCCCCGTAAGTGCCCAGGGAATTTTATAGTGAAGTGATTTAAGAGGGGAGCTGTATGTGGTTATACTAAAAAAACAGCATTGAATGAGACCCAAAAAAAGCTCCTCTGCTTAAATTTTTGGGAGGCACAATTTTTTACGCACCCCACAGGCTCTTGCAGCCCCCCGGCCCCCCAAAAAAGTGTTTTTTAAAATGATTCGTTTGCAGATATGTTCGGTTCGAAACTAAATTTTGGGCGGAAAAAATTTGGCGAATCGGAAAACCCAAAATTTTTTAGGAAAATTTGCCCAATTCTAAATTTTTATGTATATTTTTATGTTACTGTTTTTGTGTTTTAGGATTTTTGAAAATTATGTGGGAAAAAAAGTTATGGATTTTTTTTAAAACCCCTTTAACCCACCTGGGGAAAGTATGGGTTGTCCCTGGTGGCTTCAAAGGGGTTGTGTATCAGGAAAAAGGGAAGGGGGCCGACGTTACACCGGGATGGTGTTAGCGGTTAATTTTCAGCAACACCCGGCGGTTAACCCCTTTTGATGCCGAAAACAAAGATGGAACCCGGTTTTAAAAGAAATGGGAAAAACAGTGCCCCTCTTCACTCTGATCAGGGTTTCCCCCTAGCGTAACTGCGGGGGTCCCAATTTCCTTTGGAAAATCCCCTGCCAAAGTTCTGTTTGCCCTCCCTTTTTTATGCCCCAATTTCTTTTTTATGCAAAGGGATTTTGGGTGTATTTAAAAGATTTGACCCCTTTGTGGTGAAGGACCCCAGGGGGGCTCAATGTTTAAAAGTAAAAAAAAAAAAAGTTTTTTTAAAATATTAAAAAAAAAAAAAAAGAAATTGAAGTTCAAATCACCCCCCTTTTCCATTTTTAAAAAAAAAAAAAATAAAATAAAAATAAGTTAACATATTTGGTATAGCCGGTCCCCAAAAGTCCGGGTCCATTTAAAAAAATTTAAACAAATTTTCCCCTAAAGCCCGAAAAACCAGGAGGGAAAAAAAAAAAAAATTAAATATAGAAAACGTTTTGGGAATTTTTTTTTACGCCCCCAAAACATAACGGTAAAAAGTTTGTTTTTGGGATTTTCCCGGGTGATAACCACCTGTAGAAGAAGGGTAATTTCAATTTAATTTTTTCCCAAGATTGAACGGGGCAAAACAAAACTCCAAAAAAACATGGGGGCAAATAAAAATTTTTTTTTAAATTTTTCCCCCACTTAGAAATTTTTTTTTCCCGGGTTTCCCGTTAATTTTTTCGGGCAATATGAAAACACCCCTGGAAAGTACATCTTGCCCCCAAAATTTTAAAAAACCCCTTTATATGTCTATGGGGGTGGGAGAAATAAAAACATTTTTTTTTTTTTGGAAGGCTGAGGAGGGAAAAATGAAGAGTATTTTTTTTTTTCCCTTTTTTAAGGGGTTTTTAAATCTTTAAAAAACATCTTCCCCCGGGTGGAAGTTTTATGTACGTATTTAGGTTGAAAGTTTTTGGGGTAAGTTTAAAAGACCCTAGGTATGAAAGTCCCGGTAGGTAGGTTGTTCCCAGGGTTTTGATTGTTGTTTGGTTGATGGGCACCGGTGCGGTTTGGGGGGGTTTGGTAGCCAGTGATGGTGGGGGATTGTTGGGCTCCAAAAATAGGTTGGGGATTGGTGGGGCCCTAAAGTTGGTTGTAGGCGGCTGGGAAATGGGCCCCCCGGGGGACCGGGGGGTCCCCCCCGGTGGGCCCCCCCGAGCCCCTGGTGGGGGCCCCGGGGGAAATTTTCGTCGCTCCCGGGGGCCCGGTTCCGCGCATCCCGGGCCCTGAGGGGCGGGAACCCCCCTCCGTTGCGGGCCCCGAGGGGCCGACCCGGGGGGGGGACTATTTTCCCCCAATCCGGGGGGTGAAAGGTGGGTCAGCGGAGCACCCGCGCCAAATTGCGCCCGCGCTCCGTGATTTTCCGGTTTGGTGAAGAACTAGGGCCCTTCCCGCCTGCCCGGGGGGGCCGGGGCCCCAAGCTGCGTAGGGGGCGCGGTTTCGTCACTCCCCCGCGCCCCTATGCAGGACGCCCAAAACCCCGGGGCCGGGCCCCCAGCGCAGAGCGGGCGGGAGCCGGGGGCAAGGGGAAGTGATTTTTTTTGTTTTTTTTTTTTTTTAAAAAACCCACCGGGGGGGGCTGCCTTTCAGGGGGGCTTGCTCCGGGGGGGGGGCCCGGCTACCGGGGGGGGGGGGGTTTCCACTACCGGGGGGGGGCCTTGGGGTTAAAGGGGGGGGGGCTCTGAAATACCGGGGGGGCCCTGGCTACCCGGGGGGGGGGCTCTGGTAGGGGGGGGGCTCTGACTACAGGGGGGGGGGCCCCTGGTACAGGGGGGGCTTGGTAAAGGGGGGGGCTTGGTAAGGGGGGGGCCTTATTTCAGGGGGGGCTTTGACTAAGGGGGGGCCCTTTTACTACGGGGGGG
>JAODAL010067870.1:0-17087 GCA_025379985.1 Phyllomedusa bahiana
AGAGGAGGAGAGACCGAGGCGCCCCCGACAGAGGAGGGAAACCGGGGCCCCCCGAAAGGAGAGGACAGAGAGGCCAAGGGGGGCCCCCGACAGGGGAAAGGGAGGGAAAGAGAGCCCCCCCCAAGAGGAAGGGGGAAAGAAAAAGAGCGTCCCCCGACAGAGGAGGGGAAGAGGAGGGCCCCCCAAAAAGGGGAGGAGAGAAAACCAGAGGGGTCCCCGACAGGGAGGAGGAGAGAGAGACCAGAGAGCGTCCCCCGACAGAGGAGAGGAGCGGAGAGAGAGACCAGAGAGCGTCCCCCGACAGAGGAGAGGAGCGGAGAGAGAGACCAGAGAGCGTCCCCCGACAGAGGAGAGGACGAAGGGGAGCCCAGAGAGCGCCCCCGAAATCCAACAGGAGGAATTGGTGACCGAACAACCAGCCCTGAGCGTTGCCCCCGATAACCTGACACAAGGTGACGATCACAGAGTGCTCAGCAGTGAGAACTGTCTCCATATCCAGACATTAGTAGATGATAAACGAGCAATTAGCACTAACAGCTGCCGCGACATCCAGGCACAAGGAGACGACCACAGAGCAATCAGCCCCGAGCACTGCCCTTGGCAAGCTGATGCGAGGACACAACCAAAGACTGATCTTCCCCAAGAGCTGCCCTTAAAGGGGTTGTCTCACTACAGGGATCGCTGCTTTTTACGTTAAAGATCTTGCAAAAACAAGTCACTTTGTAATTTGTGTCCATTAACAGTCTCCTACCTATTCCTAGATATCCCCTCTTGTATGAGGAGCTGATGCAGCGCTGGTCACTATAGCTACAGACCTGTTCAGTCTCTCCTGATAGGCTGCCAGCGCTGGTTGCTATAGCTACAGACCTGTTCAATCTCTCCTGATAGGCTGCCAGCACTGGTTGCTATAGCTACAGACCGGGCTTTCTACTGCAGCCTAGGGCCGAAACAGTAAACCTCCCCTGAATTCAAAATGAAACCAAGAAAACAGGATGAATCAATGTAGTGAGACAACCCCTTTAACTTCCAGACACGAGAAGACAATCACAGGGCCATCAGTGCAGAGCTGCCTGCGACATCCAGACATGAATAGACGATCACAAAGTTATCAGCGCAAGCACTGCCTCCAACATCCAGACACGAGGAGACGATACCATGGAGTAATAGTCTGCATCCCTCTCCTATAGTCAGGGAGTAATAGTCTGCATCACTCTCCTATAGTCAGGGAGTAATAGTCTGCATCCCCTCTCTATATCAGGGAGTAATAATCTCATTCCTCTCCTAGGGGCGGGGGTAAAGTCGCATCCCTCTCCTTGGGCGGGAATATCGAACCCTCTCCAATACGGGAATAGTCGCATCCCTCTCCTATGAGGGGGTAAATCTGCATCCCTCTCCTATAGCAGGGGTAAAATTTTGCATCCCTCTCCCATAGTCAGGAGTAAAGTCTGCATCCCTCTCCTATAGTCAGGGAGTAATAGTCTGCATCCCTCTCCTATGGTCAGGGAGTAATAGTCTGCATCCCTCTCCTATAGTCAGGGAGTAATAGTCTGCATCCCTCTCCTATAGTCAGGGAGTAATAGTCTGCATTCCTCTCCTATAGTCAGGGAGTAATAGTCTGCATCCCTCTCCTATAGTCAGGGAGTAATAGTCTGCATCCCTCTCCTATAGTCAGGGAGTAACAGTCTGCATCCCTCTCCTATAGTCAGGGAGTAATAGTCTGCATCACTCTCCTATGGTCAGGGAGTAATAGTCTGCATCACTCTCCTATGGTCAGGGAGTAATAGTCTGCATTCCTCTGACACCAGGGAGCTTGCACTCCGTTGGTCACGGCGGCCGCACTCACCCTCTGGCGGGATCCAGGGCGATGGCTCGGGGTTGGTCCAGTTCCTGCCAGAAGAGCACCTTCCGCAGCGCGCCGTCCAGGTTGGAGACTTCTATCCGGTTGGTCTCGGAGTCCGTCCAGTACAGTTTCTCCCCCAACCAGTCACAGGCCAGTCCATCCGGTGACACCAGTCCGGCGATGACCACGTCCGGCGGGCCGCCGCCGCCGCTCGTGTTGAAGTTGATGCGTTTGATGGCCTCCTCGCTGACGTCGCTCCAGTAAATATATCCCCGGAAGAAGACAAAGTCCACGGCGGCCGCGTCCTCCAGGCCCGTGACCAGGACGGTGGAGTTCCCCTTCATCCCCGCGGCGGCGTCCACCAGCCGCAGGTCTCGCCGGTTGGCATAAAGCAGTAAGGGAGATGCTGCAAGAGAAAGAGAGAAGGTGAGCGGGGGAGGAGGAGGCTACTACAACTCCCAGCAGATCTCGGAGGGATGGCACTGACATGACCCCATCCCCCGCCTGCTGCTGCTCAGGGACCACCGTCATCCCAGGCGGACACGTGTGCGGCAGATCCCGGATATAAGGGCTTCCAGGTGTCGGAGCATCAGCTGAGCGACCATCTGGAGGAATCTGTGAAATAGCTGGCACGCCGCCCGCCCCCCCCGCCTGTCCCAGGGTGACCCTGCAGGATTGGAGAGGGATCTGCACCCGACGGCAGGACCAGCACCAGGGAGACCCGACGGCAGAACCCTCACCAGGGAGGCCCGACAGCAGAACACGCACCAGGGAGGCCCGACGGCAGAACCCGCACCAGGGAGTCCCGACGGCAGTACCCGCACCAGGGTGACCCTGCAGGATTGGAGAGGGATCTGCACCCGACAGCAGAACCTGCACCAGGGAGACCCGACAGCAGAACCCGCACCAGGGAGACCCGACGGCAGAACCTGCACCAGGGAGACCCGACAGCAGAACCTGCACCAGGGAGACTCGACGGCAGGACCTGCACCAGGGAGACCCGACGGCAGAACCCGCACCAGGGAGACCCGACGGCAGAACCCGCACCAGGGAGACCCGACGGCAGAACCCGCACCGGGGATACCCGACGGCAGTACCAGCACCAGGGAGGCCCGACGGCAGAACCCGCACCAGGGAGACCCAAAAGCAGAACCCGCACCAGGGAGACCCGACGGCAGAACCCGCACCAGGGAGACCCGACGGCAGAACCCTCACCAGGGAGACCCGACGGCAGAACCCGCACCAGGGAGACCCGACGGCAGAACCTGCACCAGGGAGACCCGACGGCAGAACCCGCACCAGGGAGACCCGACGGCAGAACCCGCACCAGGGAGACCCGACGGCAGAACCCGCACCAGGGAGACCCGACGGCAGAACCTGCACCAGTGAGACCCGACGGCAGAACCTGCACCAGGGAGACCCGACGGCAGAACCTGCACCAGGGAGACCCGACGGCAGAACCCGCACCAGGGAGACCCGACGGCAGAACCTGCACCAGGGAGACCCGACAGCAGAACCCGCACCAGGGAGACCCGACGGCAGACCCTGCACCATCGCAGCGCCAGGGAGACCCGACAGCAGAACCTGCACCAGGGAGACCCGACGGCAGAACCGCACCAGGGAGACCCGACGCAGAACCTGCACCAGGGAGACCCGACGGCAGAACCCGCACCAGGGAGACCCGACGGCAGAACCAGCACCAGTGAGACCCGACGGCAGAACCCGCACCAGGGACACCCGACAGCAGAACCTGCACCAGGGAGACCCGACAGCAGAACCTGCACCAGGGACACCCGACAGCAGAACCTGCACCAGGGACACCCGACAGCAGAACCTGCACCAGGGAGACCCGACGGCAGAACCTGCACCAGGGCACCGCCAGGGAGACCCGACAGCAGAACCTGCACCAGGGCACCGCCAGGGAGACCCGACAGCAGAACCTCAGAGATTCCAGATTATCCAGATACCGAGGGGGCAAGACGGCGACAAGGGGAAAGGCAATGAAACCGGGGAAAGGCAAGGAGACGGGCAGCAGCAAGCAAGCGGGAGAAAGGCAGCAGCGAGCAAGCGACCGGGGGAAAGGCAAGGAGACGGGCAGCAGCGAGCAAGCGACCGGGGGAAAGGCAAGGAGACGGCAGCATCGAGCAAGCGACCGGGGGAAAGGCAAGGAACGGCAGCAGCGAGCAAGCGACCGGGGGAAAGGCAAGGAGACAGGCAGCAGCGAGCAAGCAGACCTGGGGAAAGGCAAGGAGACGGGCAGCAGCGAGCAAGCGACCGGGGGAAAGGCAAGGAGCCGGGCAGCAGCGAGCAAGCGACCGGGGGAAAGGCAAGGAGACGGGCAGCAGCGAGCAAGCGACCGGGGGAAAGGCAAGGAGACGGGCAGCAGCGAGCAAGCGACCGGGGGAAAGGCAAGGAGACGGGCAGCAGCGAGCAAGCGACCGGGGAAAGGCAAGGAGACGGCAGCAGCGAGCAAGCGACCGGGGAAAGGCAAGGAGACGGGCAGCAGCGAGCAAGCGACCGGGGAAAGGCAAGGAGACGGCAGCAGCGAGCAAGCGACCGGGGAAAGGCAAGGAGAACGGGCAGCAGCGAGCAAGCAACCGGGGGAAAGGCAAGGAGACGGGCCGCAGCGAGAAAGCGACCGGGGGAAAGGCAAGGAGACGGGCAGCGAGCAAGCGACCGGGGGAAAGGCAAGGAGACGGGCAGCAGCGAGCAAGCGACCGGGGGGAAGGGCAGGAGACGGGCAGCGGGCAAGCGACCGGGGAAAGGCAAGGAGACGGGCAGCGAGCAAGCGACCGGGGGAAAGGCAAGGAGACGGGCAGCGAGAAAGCGACCGGGGGAAAGGCAAGGAGACGGGCAGCGAGCAAGCGACCGGGGGAAAGGCAAGGAGACGGGCAGCGAGCAAGCGACCGGGGGAAAGGCAAGGAGACGGGCAGCTGCGAGCAACCGGGAGAAAGGCGGCGAAAGGGAAGGCGCCGGGGGAAAGGCAGCGAAAGGGAAGGCGCCGGGGGAAGAAGGTGGCAGCGAGGGGCCCGGAGGCGAGCAATTGGGGAAAGGCGAGGAGACTGGTGGTGAGCAATCAGGAGAAGGCAGTGGCAGCCAGCGACCAGGGAGGGTCAGTGAAGCCCTTGGTGTTCCCCCACCTCTCCCGGTCAGTGAAGCCCTTGGTGTTCCCCCCACCTCTCCCGCAGATACCCGAGCCTTCTCCACATCAGGCAGGAATGCAGGAACCTTTTGTCAGTGACTTTTAACCCCTGAGCTGCCGGAGAGGCAGACAAAGCTCCCCGCCGGGCCGGTCACGTGACCTCGCTGCACATTTGTTTTGCTCCTCGTTGTCATCATTGCAGGAAGGAACTTTCCCAATAGGCTCCGTGTTTGGGTTTTCCACCATTTTCAAGATCTCCGCTAGCTGTCAGTGAGCATTCCTGGTTACACCACAATACTGCTCCCAGCTGAGGGAGCGTTACAGTGTAGTTACAGAAGACGTCACACTGAGGTCTAGTACATGAGATTTGTGTTGATTAGACTGATCCACTGTAACGAGTCCTCAGCTGTGAAGCAGACGGAGTGACACCATCCTGCCCGAACATGACCATCTCTAGGCTCCAGAGCGAACAGGAAGCTCCTGTTGTCATGGAGGCCATTTTGGTTGCCACCCAGCACCAGGTATCACTGTTCCGGTTCTGTGTTTGGGGTCAGTCCGCCGGGGCAGTGGTGGGGGAGGGGGTCACTCCTGATTTTCTGCAGTAGTGTAGGGGCAGCTGAGAAGTTACTAAACAGAGGAGGAAGCCCCCTCCCTAGGGATGCAGGAGCCATTAGCATGCAAATTGATGGGGGAGGGATAGATGAACAGTCAGCAATGGGGGGGTGCCAAAAAGCCAAAACAAACACCCCCCTCCCCCCTACCCAGCCAACAAAATACTGGACAAAGACTGGACACCAAAGACTCATCCTGACCCAGTAACTACAACCCCCAGCATGTGCCCCCCACCCCAACATCACAATGTTATACCCTAGCCCCTGATAAACCCAAAAGGAACTAAATCCGGGTCACCCCAAGCAGCTCAGGAGGGCGAGGAGTCCATACCCCGGGTCACCCCCAGCCCCTCAGCAGGGTGAGGAGTCCATACCCCGGGTCACCCCAAGCAGCTCAGGAGGGCGAGGAGTCCATACCCCGGGTCACCCCCAGCAGCTCAGGAGGGCGAGGAGTCCATACCCCGGATCACCCCCCAGCAGCTCAGGAGGGCGAGGAGTCCATACCCCGAGTCACCCCCAGCATTCAGAGGGCGAGGTGTTCATACCCCGGGTCACCCCCAGCAGCTCAAGAGGGCGAGGAGTCCATACCCCGAGTCACCCCCAGCAGCTCAGGAGGGCGAGGAGTCCAGGCCTGGATCACCACCAGCAGCTCAGGAGGGCGAGGGGTCCATACCCAGAGTCACCCCCAGCAGCTCAGGAGGGCCAGGAGTCCATACCCCGAGTCACCCCCAGCAGCTCAGGAGGGCGAGGGGTCCATACCCCGGGTCACCCCCAGCAGCTCAGGAGGGCGAGGAGTCCATACCCCGAGTCACCCCCAGCAGCTCAGGAGGGCGAGGAGTCCATACCCCGAGTCACCCCCAGCAGCTCAGGAGGGCGAGGAGTCCATACCCCGCGTCACCACCAGCACCACAGGAGGGCAGGAGTCCAGGCCTGGATCACCCACCACAGCTCAGGATGGGCGAGGGGTCCATACCCCGGGTCACCCCCAGCAGCTCAAGAGGGCGAGGTCCAGCCTGGATCACCACCAGCAGCACAGGAGGGCGAGGGGTCCATACCCTGAGTCACCCCCAGCAGCTCAGGAGGGCCAGGAGTCCATACCCCGAGTCACCCCCGAGACCCGAAAGCAGAACCAGCAGCAGGGCACCGCCAGGGAGACCCGACAGCAGAACCTGCACCAGGGAGACCCGACAGCAGAACCTGCACCAGGGAGACCCGACAGCAGAACCCGCACCAGGGAGACCCGACAGCAGAACCTGCACCAGGGAGACCCGACAGCAGAACCCGCACCAGGGAGACCCGACAGCAGAACCAGCACCAGGGAGACCCGACAGCAGAACCACCACCAGGGAGAACCGACCGCAGAACCCGCACCAGGGAGACCCGACAGCAGAGCCTGCACCAGGGAGACCCGACAGCAGAGCCTGCACCAGGGAAGACCCGACAGCAGAGCCTGCACCAGGGAGACCCGACAGCAGAGCCTGCACCAGGGAGACCCGACAGCAGAGCCTGCACCAGGGAGACCCGACAGCAGAGCCTGCACCAGGGAGACCCGACAGCAGAGCCTGCACCAGGGTAGACCCGACAGCAGAACCTGCACCAGGAGACCCGACGGCAGAACCCGCACCAGGGACACCCGACAGCAGAACCTGCACCAGGGAGACCCGACAGCAGAACCTGCACCAGGGACACCCGACAGCAGAACCTGCACCAGGGACACCCGACAGCAGAACCTGCACCATGGACACCCGACAGCAGAACCTGCACCAGGGACAACCCACAGCAGAAACCTGCACCAGGGACACCCGACAGCAAGAACCTCACCAGGGACACCCGACAGCAGAACCTGCACCAGGGACACCCGACAGCAGAACCTGCACCAGGGACACCCGACAGCAGAACCTGCACCAGGGACACCCGACAGCAGAACCTGCACCAGGGACACCCGACAGCAGAACCAGCACCAGGGGCACCCGACAGCAGAACCTGCACCAGGGACAACCCGACAGCAGAACCTGCACCAGGACACCCGACAGCAGAACCAGCACCAGGGACACCCGTTCCTCTATATCTCCCTGGTATCTCCCCCGGTATCTCCCCGATTCTCGGCCCCGTTCCTCTGTATCTCCCCGGTATCTCCCCGATTCTCGGCCCCGTTCCTCTGTATCTCCCCGGTATCTCCCCCGTTTCTCGGCCCCGTTCCTCTGTATCTCCCCGGTATCTCCCCCGTTCTCGGCCCCGTTCCTCTGTATCTCCCTGGTATCTCCCCAGTTCTCAGCCCCGTTCCTCTGTATCTCCCTGGTATCTCCCCGATTCTCGGCCCCGTTCCTCTGTATCTCCCCCGTTCTCAGCCCCGTTCCTCTGTATCTCCCCGATTCTCGGCCCCGTTCCTCTGTATCTCCCCAGTTCTCGCCCCGTTCCTCTGTATCTCCCCAGTTCCCCGGCCCCGTTCCTCTGTATCTCCCCAGTTTCTCGCCCCGTTCCTTTGTATCTCCCCAGTTCTCGGCCCCGTTCCTCTTTATCTCCCCAGTTCTCGGCCCCGTTCCTCTGTATCTCCCCAGTTCTCGGCCCCGTTCCTCTGTATCTCCCCAGTTCTCGGCCCCGTTCCTCTGTATCTCCCCAGTTCCCCGGCCCCGTTCCTCTGTATCTCCCGATTCTCGGCCTCGTTCCTCTGTATCTCCCCAGTTCTCGGCCCCGTTCCTCTGTATCTCCCCAGTTCTCGGCCCCGTTCCTCTGTATCTCCCCAGTTATCGGCCCCGTAACTCAGTATCTCCCCAGTTCCTCGGCCCCGTTCCTCCGTATCTCCCCCGTTCTCGGCCCCGTTCCTCTGTATCTCCCCAGTTCTCCGCCCCGTTCCTCTGTATCTCCCCAGTTCTCTCGGCCCGTTCCTTTTGTATCTCCCCAGTTCTCGGCCCCGTTCCTCTGTATCTCCCCAGTTCTCGGCCCCGTTCCTCTGTATCTCCCCAGTTCTCGGCCCCGTGCCTCTGAACTCCCCAGTTCTCGCCCCGTTCCTCTGTATCTCCCCCGTTCTCGGCCCCGTTCCTCTGTATCTCTCCAGTTCTCGGCCCCGTTCCTCTGTATCTCCCCGGTATCTCCCCCGTTCTCGGCCCCGTTCCTCTGTATCTCCCTGGTATCTCCCCGATTCTCGGCCCCGTTCCTCTGTATCTCCCTGGTATCTCCCCGATTCTCGGCCCCGTTCCTCTGTATCTCTCCAGTTCTCGGCCCCGTGCCTCTGTATCTCCCCGGTATCTCCCCCGTTCCCCCCCTGTATCTCCCCCGTTCCTCTGTATCTCCCCCGTTTCCCCCCAGTTCTCAGCCCCGTTCCCCCCAGTATCTCCCCCGTTCTCCGGTTCTCGGCCCCGTTCCTCTGTATCTCCCCGGTATCTCCCCCGTTCCCCCCCAGTATCTCCCCCGTTCCTCAGTATCTCCCCCGTTTCCCCCCAGTTCTCAGCCCCGTTCCCCCCAGTATTTCTGCCGTTCTCGGCCCCGTTCCTCTGTATCTCCCCGGTATCTCCCCCGGTCTTTCCCCAGTATCTCGCCCGTTCCCCTGGTCTTTCCCCAGTTCTCGGCCCCGTTCCCCCCAGTATCTCCCCCGTTCTCCGGTTCTCGGCCCCGTTCCTCTGTATCTCCCTGGTTCCCCTGGTCTTTCCCCAGTTCTCAGCCCCATTCCCCCCAGCATCTCCCCCGTTATCGGCCCCGTTCCTCTGTATCCCTCCTGTTCTCACCTCCCCCGGTCTCTCACCCCCGTTCCCCGGTATCTCACCTCCCCCGTTCCCCAGTTCTCAGCCCCGTTCCTCTGTATCTCTCCGGTCTCTCCCCGGGTCTCACCCCCCGTTCCTCTGTATCTCCCGATTCTCGGCCCCGTTCCTCTGTATCTCCCCCGTTTCTCCCCAGTTCTCAGCCCCATTCCCCCCCAGCATCTCCCCCGTTATCGGCCCCGTTCCTCTGTATCCCTCCTGTTCTCACCTCCCCCGGTCTCTCACCCCCGTTCCCCGGTATCTCACCTCCCCCGTTCCCCAGTTCTCAGCCCCGTTCCTCTGTATCTCTCCGGTCTCTCTCCGGGTCTCACCCCCCGTTCCTCTGTATCTCCCGATTCTCGGCCCCGTTCCTCTGTATCTCCCCCGTTTCCCCCCAGTTCTCAGCCCCGTTCCCCCCCAGTATCTCCCCCGTTCTCCGGTTCTCGGCCCCGTTCCTCGGTATCTCCCCCGGTCTTTCCCCAGTTCTCAGCCCCGTTCCCCCCCGGTATCTCCCCCGTTCTCGCCCTCGTTCCTCTGTATCTCCCTGGTATCTCCCCCGTTGCCCCGGTTTTTCCCCAGTTCTCAGTCCCGTTCCCCCCGGTATCTCCCCCGTTCTCAGCCTCGTTCCTCTGCATCTCCACCTTTCCCCCGGTCTTTCCCCAGTTTTCGGCCCCATTTCCCCCGTCTCGTTCCTCTGTATCTCCCCGGTATCTCCCCCGTTCCCATTCCTCTGTATCTCCCCCGGTCTCTCCCCCGTTCCTTTGTATCTCCCCCGGTCTCTCCCCCGTTCCTCTGTATCTCCCCCGGTCTCTCCCCCGTTCCTCTGTATCTCCCCAGTTCTCAGCCCTGTTCCTCTGTATCTCTCCGGTCTCTCCCCGGGTCTCACCCCCCGTTCTCCTGTATCTCCCCAGTTCTCAGCCCCATTCCTCTGTATCTCCCCGGTCTCTCCCCCGTTCCTTTGTATCTCCCTGGTATCTCCCCCGTTTCCCCCCAGTATCTCCCCCGTTCTCGGCCCCGTTCCTCTGTATCTCCAAGGTATTCCACCGTTCCCCCGGTCTTACCCCAGTTCTCAGCCCCGTTCCCCCCCGGTATCTCCCCTGTTCTCGGCCTCGTTCCTCCGTATCTCCCCGGTATCTCCACCGTTCCCCCGGTCTTTCCCCAGTTCTCAGCCCCGTTCCCCCCGGTATCTCCCCCGTTCTCGGCCTCATTCCTCCGTATCTCCCCGGTTCTCGGCCCCGTTCCTCTGTATCTCTCCGGTCTCTCCCCGGGTCTCACCCCCCGTTCTCCTGTATCTCCCCAGTTCTCAGCCCCATTCCTCTGTATCTCCCCGGTCTCTCCCCCGTTCCTCTGTATCTCCCTGGTATCTCCCCCGTTTCCCCCCAGTATCTCCCCCGTTCCTCTGTATCTCCCAGGTATCTCCACCGTTCCCCCGGTCTTACCCCAGTTCTCAGCCCCGTTCCCCCCGGTATCTCCCCCGTTCTCGGCCTCGTTCCTCCGTATCTCCCCGGTATCTCCACCGTTCCCCTGGTCTTTCCCCAGTTCTCAGCCCCGTTCCCCCCCAGTATCTCCCCCGTTCTCGGCCTCGTTCCTCTGTATCTCCCTGGTATCTCCCCCGGTCTTTCCCCAGTTCTCAGCCCCGTTCCCCCCGGTATCTCCCCCGTTCTCGGCCTCGTTCCTCCGTATCTCCCCGGTATCTCCCCCGGTCTTTCCCCAGTTTTCTACCCCGTTCTCCCCGGTATCTCCCCCGTTCCTCTGTATCTCCCCGGTATCTCCCCCGGTCTTTCCCCAGTTCTCAGCCCCATTCCCCCCGGTATCTCCCCCATTCCTCTGTATCTCCCCCGTTCTTTCCCCAGTTCTCAGCCCCGTTCCCCCCGGTATCTCCCCCGTTCTCGGCCTCATTCCTCTGTATCTCCCCCGTTGCCCCGGTTTTTCCCCAGTTCTCAGTCCCGTTCCCCCCGGTATCTCCCCCGTTCTCAGCCTCGTTCCTCTGCATCTCCACCTTTCCCCCGGTCTTTCCCCAGTTCTCGGCCCCGTTCCACTGTATCTCCCCGGTATCTCCCCCGTTCTTTCCCCAGTTCTCGGCCCCGTTCCCCCCCCCCGTTCTCGGCCCCGTTCCTCTGTATCTCCCCGGTATCTTCCCCGTTCTTTCCCCAGTTCTCAGCCCCGTTCCCCCTGGTATCTCCCCCGTTCTCGGCCTCATTCCTCTGTATCTCCCAGGTATCTCCACCGTTCCCCCGGTCTTTCCCCAGTTCTCAGCCCCGTTACCCCCGGTATCTCCCCCGTTCCTCTGTATCTCCCCGGTATCTCCCCCGTTCTTTCCCCAGTTCTCAGCCCCGTTCCCCCCGGTATCTCCTCCGTTCCTCTGTATCTCTCCGGTTCTCGGCCCCGTTCCTCTGTATCTCCCCGGTATCACCTTTTCCCCCCAGTTCTCAGCCCCGTTCCCCCCAGTATCTCCCCCGTTCTCCGGTTCTCGGCCCCGTTCCCCTCCCGTTCTTCTGCATCTCTCCGTTCTCGCCCCGTTCCTTTGTATCTTCCCCGTTTCCCCCCAGTTCTCAGCCCCAATCCCCCCAGTATTTCCTCCGTTCTCCGGTTCTCGGCCCCGTTCCTCTGTATCTCCCCGGTATCTCCCCCGGTCTTTCCCCAGTATCTCCACTGTTCCCCCCGGTTCTTCCCCAGTTCTCGGCCCCGTTCCCCCCTGTATCTCCCCGATTCTCGGCCCCGTTCCACTGTATCTCCCTGGTTCCCCTGGTCTTTCCCCAGTTCTCAGCCCCACCCCCCCCAGCATCTCCCCCTTTCTCGGCCCCGTTCCTCTGTATCCCTCCTGTTCTCACCTCCCTCGTTCCCCGGTATCTCACCTCCCCCGTTCCCCCAGTTCTCACCCCCGTTCCTCTGCATCTCCCCGGTTCTCAACCCCGTTCCTCTGCATCTCCCCGGTTCTCAACCCCGTTCCTCTGCATCTCCCCGGTTCTCAACCCCGTTTCCTCTGCATCTCCCCGGTTCTCAACCCCGTTCCTCTGCATCTCCCCGGTTCTCAACCCCGTTCCTCTGCATCTCCCCCGGTCTCTCCCCCGTTCCTCTGCATCTCCCCCGGTCTCTCCCCCGTTCCTCTGCATCTCCCCGGTTCTCATCCCCGTTCCCCGGCATCTCCCCGGTTCTCAACCCCGTTCCTCTGCATCTCCCCGGTTCTCAACCCCGTTCCTCTGCATCTCCCCGGTTCTCAACCCCGTTCCTCTGCATCTCCCCGGTTCTCAACCCCGTTCCTCTGCATCTCCCCGGTTCTCAACCCCGTTCCTCTGCATCTCCCCGGTTCTCAACCCCGTTCCTCTGCATCTCCCCGGTTCTCAACCCCGTTCCTCTGCATCTCCCCGGTCTCTCCCCCGGTTCTCAACCCCGGTCCTCTGCATCTCCCCGGTCTCTCCCCCGGTTCTCGGCCCCGTTCCTCTGCATCTCCCCGGTCTCTCCCCCGGTTCTCGGCCCCGTTCCTCTGCATCTCCCCGGTCTCTCCCCCGGTTCTCGGCCACGGTCCGCTGCATAGCCCCGGTGTGTCCCCCGGTTCTCGGCCCCGTTCCTCTGCATCTCCCCGGTTCTCGGCCCCGTTCCTCTGCATCTCCCCGGTTCTCGGCCCCGTTCCTCTGCATCTCCCCGGTTCTCGGCCCCGTTCCTCTGCATCTCCCCGGTTCTCGGCCCCGTTCCTCTGCATCTCCCCGGTTCTCGGCCCCGTTCCTCTGCATCCCCCCGGTTCTCGGCCCCGTTCCTCTGCATCTCCCCGGTTCTCGGCCCCCGTTCCTCTGTATCTCCCCGATTCTCGGCCCCGTTCCTCTGTATCTCCCCGATTCTCGGCCCCGTTCCTCTGTATCTCCCCGATTCTCGGCCCCGTTCCTCTGTATCTCCCCGATTCTCGGCCCCGTTCCTCTGTATCTCCCCGATTCTCGGCCCCGTTCCTCTGTATCTCCCCGGTTTCTCGGCCCCGTTCCTCTGTATCTCCCCGATTCTCGGCCCCGTTCCTCTGTATCTCCCCGATTCTCGGCCCCGTTCCTCTGTATCTCCCCGATTCTCGGCCCCGTTCCTCTGTATCTCCCCGATTCTCGGCCCCGTTCCTCTATATCTCCCTGGTATCTCCCCCGTTTCTCCCCAGTTCTCAGCCCCGTTCCCCCCAGTATCTCCCCCGTTCCCCCGGTCTTACCCCAGTTCTCAGCCCCGTTCCCGCCGGTATCTCCCCCGTTCTCGGCCTCGTTCCTCCGTATCTCTCCGGTTCTCGGCACCGTTCCCCTGGTCTTTTCCCCGTTCTCGACCTCGTTCCTCCGTATCTCCCCGGTATCTCCACCGTTCCCCTGGTCTTTCCCCAGTTCTCAGCCCCGTTCCCCCGAGTATCTCCCCCGTTCCTCTGTATCTCTCCGGTTCTCGGCCGTTCCCCCCGGTATCTCCACCATTCCCCCAGTCTTTCCCCAGTTCTCTGCCCCGTTCTTCCCCAGTTCTCGGCCCCGTTCCCACCCCGGTTCTTCCCCAGTTCTCGGCCCCGTTCCCCCCCGGTTCTTCCCCAGTTCTCGGCCCCGTTCCCCCCCGGTTCTTCCCCGGTTCTCGGCCCCGTTCCCCCCCAGTATGTCCCCGGTTCTTCCCCAGTTCTCGGCCCCGTTCCCCCCGGTATGTCTCCGGTTCTACCCCAGTTCTCGGCCCCATTCCCCCCGGTTCTTCCCCAGTTCTCGGCCCCGTTCCCCCCCGGTTCTTCCCCAGTTCTCGGCCCCGTTCCCCCCGGTTCTTCCCCAGTTCTCGGCCCCGTTCCCCCCGGTTCTTCCCCAGTTCTCGGCCCCGTTCCCCCCGGTTCTTCCCCAGTTCTCGGCCCCGTTCCCCCCGGTTCTTCCCCAGTTCTCGGCCCCGTTCCCCCCGGTATGTCCCCGGTTCTTCCCCAGTTCTCGGCCCCGTTCCCCCCGGTTCTTCCCCAGTTCTCGGCCCCGTTCCCCCCGGTATGTCCCCGGTTCTTCCCCAGTTCTCGGCCCCGTTCCCCCCCGGTTCTTCCCCAGTTCTCGGCCCTGTTACCCCCCCAGTATGTCCCCGGGTCTTCCCCAGTTCTCGGCCCCGTTCCCCCCCAGTTCTTCCCCAGTTCTCGGCCCCGTTCCCCCGGTTCTTCCCCAGTTCTCGGCCCCGTTCCCCCCGTCCCAGTTCTCGGCCCCGTTCTCCCCGGTTCTTCCCCAGTTCTCGGCCCCGTTCCCCCCGTTCTTCCCCAGTTCTCGGCCCCGTTCCCCCTGGTTTGTCCCGGGTTCGTCCCCTGTTCTCGGCCCCGTTCCCCCCGGTTCTTCCCCAGTTCTCGGCCCCGTTCCCCCCGGTTCTTCCCCAGTTCTCGGCCCCGTTCCCCCCGGTTCTTCCCCAGTTCTCGGCCCCGTTCCCCCTGGTATGTCCCCGGTTCATCCCCAGTTCTCGGCCCCGTTCCCCCCGGTTCTTCCCCAGTTCTCGGCCCCGTTCCCCCCGGTATCTCCCCCGTTCCTCTGTATCTCCCTGGTATCTCCCCCGTTCTTTCCCCAGTTCTCAGCCCCGTTCCCCCCCGGTATCTCCCCCGTTCCTCTGTATCTCTCCGGTTCTCGGCCCCGTTCCTCTGTATCTCCCCGGTATCTCCCCCGTTTCCCCCCAGTTCTCAGCCCCGTTCCCCCCAGTATCTCCCCCGTTCTCCGGTTCTCGGCCCCGTTCCCCTCCCGTTCTTCTGCATCTCTCCGGTTCTCGGCCCCGTTCCTTTGTATCTTCCCCGTTTCCCCCCAGTTCTCAGCCCCATTCCCCCCAGTATTTCCTCCGTTCTCCGGTTCTCGGCCCCGTTCCTCTGTATCTCCCCGGTATCTCTCCCGGTCTTTCCCCAGTATCTCCCCCGTTCCCCTGGTCTTTCCCCAGTTCTCGGCCCCGTTCCTCCCGGTATCTCCCCCGTTCTCCGGTTCTCGGCCCCGTTCCTCTGTATCTCCCCGGTTCCCCTGGGCCCCGTTTTCCCCTGTATCCCCCCGGTTTCCCCGGCCCCGTTCCTCTTTCCCCCCGGCCCCCCCCCGTTCCCGTATCCCCCCGGTTCCGGCCCCGTTCCTCTGATCCCCCCCTTTTTCGCCCGTTTCCTCGTATCCCCCCGGTTCTCGGGCCCCCCTTCCCTGTATCCCCCCGGTTCTCGGCCCCTTCCCTGTATCCCCCGGTTTTCGGCCCCCGTTCCCTGTATCTCCCCGGGTTTTCGGCCCGTTCCTCTGTATCTCCCGATTCTCGGCCCCGTTCCTCTTTTCTCCCCGATTCTCGGCCCCTTCCTCTGTTCTCCCCGATTTGGCCCCCCCCCCTCTGTATCTCCCCATTCTCGGCCCCCCTTTCCCCTTATCTCCCCCTTTCGGCCTCGTTCCCCCGTACTCTCCGGTTCTCGGGACCGTTCCCTGGTCTTTTCCCCGTTCCGACCCCGTTCCTCTGTCTCTCCCCTGTATCTCCACCGTTCCCCTGGTCTTTCCCCAGTTCGTGACCCCGTTCCCACCCAGTATCTCCCCCGTTTTCCTCTGTATCCCCCCCCTTTTCCCTCCGGGCCCTTCCCCCCCCTATCCCACCATTTTCCCCCTCTTTCCCCCCGTTCTCTGCCCCGTTCTTCCCCGTTCTCGGCCCCGTTCCACCCCGGTTCTTCCCCCCGTCTCGGCCCCTTCCCCCCCGGTTCTTCCCCAGTTCTCGCCCCGTTCCCCCCGTTCTTCCCCAGTTTTTCGGCCCTGTTACCCCCCCAGTATGTCCCCGGGTCTACCCCAGTTCTCGGCCCCGTTCCCCCGGTAATGTCTCCGGTTCTACCCAGTTCTCAGCCCCATTCCCCCCGGTTCTCCCCCGTTCTCGGCCCCGTCCCCCCGGTTCTTCCCCATTTCTCGGCCCCTTCCCCCCCCGGTTCTTCCCCAGTTCTCGGCCCCGTTCCCCCCGGTTCTTCCCCAGTTCTCGGCCCCGTTCCCCCTTCTTCCCCAGTTTCGCCCCGTTCCCCCGGTTCTTCCCATTCTCGGCCCGTTCCCCGGTATGTCCCCCGGTTCTTCCCCAGTTCTCGGCCCCGTTCCCCCCGGTTCTTCCCCAGTTCTCGGCCCCGTTCCCCCCCTGTTCTTCCCCTGTTCTCGGCCCCGTTCCCCCCCGGTTCTTCCCCAGTTCTCGGCCCCGTTCCCCCTGGTATGTCCCCGGTTCATCCCCAGTTCTCGGCCCCGTTCCCCCCCGGTTCTTCCCCACTTCTCGGCCCCGTTCCCCCCCTGTATGTCCCCGGTTCTTCCCCAGTTCTCGGCCCCGTTCCCCCCCGGTTCTTCCCCAGTTCTCGGCCCCGTTCCCCCCAGTATGTCCCCGGTTCTCGGCCCCGTGTCCCCCCCCAGTATGTCCCCGGTACTTCCCCGGTTCTTCCCCAGTTCTCGGCCCCGTTCCCCCCGGTTCTTCCCCCGTTCTCGGCCCCGTTCCCCCCCCGTTCTTCCCCAGTTCTCGGCCCCGTTCCCCCCGGGATGTCCCCGGTCCTTCCCATTCTCGGCCCGTTCCCCCCCCGGTTCTTTCCCCAGGTTCTCGGCCCCGTTCCCCCCCGGTTTTTCCCCGGTTCTCGGCCCCGTTCCCCCCGGTTCTTCCCCCGTTCTCGGCCCCGTTCCCCCCCCGGTTCTTCCCCAGTTCTCGGCCCCATTCCCCCCCCAGTATGTCCCCGGTTCATCCCCATTCTCGGCCCCTTTCGCCCCGGTATGTCCCCATTTTTCGGCCCTGTTCCCCCCCCAGTATGTCCCCGGGTCTTCCCCGGTTCTCGGCCCCGTTCCCCCCCTATGTCC
>JAODAL010067871.1:0-17086 GCA_025379985.1 Phyllomedusa bahiana
TATTTTTTGGTCCCCATGTGGTTCTGGGATTTTTGCTCATGGTTCTTGAAATCATTTTGACCCCATGGGGTGAGATCTTGCGTGGAGTCCCAGATCGAGGGAGATTATCAGTGGCCTTATATGTCTTCAATTTTCTATTTTTTGCTCCCACAGTTGATTTCTTCACACCAAGCTGCTTGCCTATTGTAGATTCAGTCTACAATGTGGACAGGTGTCTTTTATACAGATAACAAGTTCAAACAGGTAATGAGTGGAGGACAGAGGTGCCTCTTAAAGAAGAAGCTACAGGTCTGTGAGAGCCAGAAATCTTGCTTCTTTGTAGGTGACCAAATATTTATTTTCCACCATAATTTGCAAATAAAATCTTTCCATATCAGACAATGTGATTTTCGGGATTTGTTTTCTCATTTTGTTTCTCATAGTTGAGGTCTACCTATGATGTCAATTACAGGCCTCTCTCATCTTTTTAAGTGGGAGAACTTGCACAATTGGTGGCTGACTAAATATTTTTCCCCCACTGTATATGGCCCCTATAACCTCCCCAAACCCTACATACCTACCTATATGGCCCCTATAACCCACCTAAACCATGTCTATCTACCTATATAGCCCCCTATAGTTACTTAAACCCTGCCTGCCTATCTATATGGCCCCTATAATCCCCTTAAACCCTGCCTTCCTACCTATATGGTGCCCCCACAGATACCTAAACCCTGCATATCTACATATATGGCCCCTATAACCCACCTAAACTCTACCTACCTATATGGCCCCTATAATGCATCTAAACCATGCCTATTTACCTATATGACCCCCTATAGGTACTTAAACCCTGCCTGTCTACCTGTATGGGCCCCTATAACTATATAATCTAAATCCTGTCTGTCTACCCCTATGTCCCCTATACCATATCTAAACCCTGCCTGCCTACCTATATAGTTACATAGTTAGTACGGTTGAAAAAAAGACACGTGTCCATCAAGTTCAACCAAGGGTGGGGAAAATTTGGGTGAAGGGAGAGAGACAAGGACTTCAAGCCCAGCCTCACCACTGGTTAATGCCCTGAAACCCACAAGGCAAGAACCAATCTGTTCCAGTGGAGACCCTATTTTTGACCCCAGAGCCTCCACCAGCCAGTTCCAGAATTTTACATAGCTACATACGCATTCATATTCTTTTGTGTCAGGTAGTTATCTAAGCCTTTCTTGAAACTGTCTACAGATCCTGCTGTGACCAGCTCCTCAGGCAGGCTATTCTACAGATTCACAGTTCACACAGTGAAGAACGCTCTTCTCCTCTGGAGATTGAATCCTTTTTTCTCTAGTCGAAGGGAATGCCTCCTTGTCTTTTGAGGGGGCTTCACTTGAAATAATTTTGCCCCATACTTTTTGTGGGGACAATTTATATATTTATATAAATTAATCATGTCCCCCTGAAGCCATCTTTTCTCAAGACTAAATAAGTTCAATTCTACTAACCTCTCCTCATAACTAAGATGCTCCATTCTCCTTATAAATTTGGTTGCTCGTCTTTGTACTCTCTCTAGCCCCATTACATCTCTTCTATAAACTGGGGCCCAGAACTGAACAGCATATTCTAAGTGAGGTCGCACCAATGCTTTGTACAGTGGTAGAATTACATCCTTATCCCCCTATATGGCCCCTAAAACCCACCTAAACCCTGCCTTCCTACACATATGGCCCCCTATAGTTACCTAAACCCTGCCTACCTTCATGGCCCCTAAAACCTACCTAAACCCTGCCTTCCTACTCATATGGCCCCTATAGCTACCTAAACCCTGCCTACCTACATGGCCTCTATAACCCACCTAAACCCTGCCTTCCTACCTATATGGCCCACTATAGCTACATAAACCCTACCTGCCTACGTATATGGCCCTTATAATCTACCTGAACCCTGCCTGCCTACCTATATGGCCCCTAAACCCACCTAAACCCTGCCTAGCTACTCATATGGCTCCTATAGCTACCTAGACCCTTCCTGCCTACCTACATGGCCCCTATAACCCACCTAAACCCTGCCTTCCTACCTATATGGCCCACTATAGCTACCTAAACCCTGCCTGCCTACCTATATGGCCCCTATAACCTACCTGAACCCTGCCTGCTTACCTATATGGAGCCTATAGCCTACCTAAAGCCTGCTTGCCTATTTGGGGCCCCCTATAGCATATTTACATACCTATGTGCCTCACCTATGGCATATCTAGCTAGCTACCTGGGGCCTACCTATAACCTACCTACCTGTTGGCTACCTACCTAACTGGAGCCTAACTACTGCCTACCTAAGGCCAATCTACCTACTTACCCAAAGCAGAAATGTAAATGACCGGCACTAGGGGGTTAATTTAAACTTTCCTCCGCATTCTGATAGTCCTCATGGTATACTTTTAGAAACACTCTTAGACTCCTTTTCTATAGGTGGTGCTCAGCCCAAAAGTAAGATACTAAGGGCGACATGTATGAATCCCACCGAGTCGAGGCGCCGTTTTCCGCCAGTTTCCCGGCGGAATCTGCGCCTGATTTATGTCAGGGACGGGCCGCGCTCATACATATCATGAAAAGTCCGCCGCGACTCGCCAGTGTGTTAGGCGAAGTGCGGCGCTGCGTCTGAGATTGTCCGCCGGAGGTAGTGCGATCATACATGCGGGGAAAAGTCTGCCGCGCCTCGCCAGTGCGTGGGGCACAGTGCGGGGAGATGGGCGCTGTGCGGCGCTGCGCCGAAGATTCGCCGTCCGAGGAAGTGCACTCGTACATGCGGGGAAAAGTTCCCTGCACCTCCCCAGTGTGTGTGGAGCACAGTGCCGGGACATGGGCGCAGTGCGGGGACATGGGCGCAAGTGCGGGGCTGGCGCGAAAATCTGTTCCGATGCGAGACAGGGGGACGGCGAGAAATCATTCCACATGTCGGTGCGAGTAAAAATCCAAAATCGCCTTTATAAAGGCGTTCAACATTCTCAGGAAAAGAGCTGAAACCTAAAAAATAAAAAATACATAACACAAAATCACTTTCCAATATCCTAATTCAAGAATTAGGATATTGGATAGGGGCCGGGGGAAAATACAGTAATTCAAATTCTGAAACCTATTCTCATTGGTCGCCAGAAACCGGGCCAATCAGAAAAGGAGCGACACTGAACTATTAAAACCTAGGGGGCAGGATTGACCAATCAGAATCCACGGCGGACTGTTCAAAATACAGTAAAAATCTAAAAACAGCTGATTGGCTGAGATAACGGGGCTTGGCTAATCTCACCAATCAGAATAGGAGCGACAAAGTCCCATTCTAGGCTATGGAGAAGTTTAGCCCCAATCAGAATACGAGCGACAAAGTCCCATTCTAGCCTATGGGAATTTTACACCAATCAGAATCGAGGGCGGATAATTCAAAATACAGTAAAAATGCTGAAAAGAGCTGATTGGCTGAGCTAGGCGGGTCTGGGCTAGCTCAGCCAATCAGAGCGCGAGCTAACTTCTCCCATTATACTCTATGGAGAGATGAGCGCACTCAAATCTCGGCGCTCAGCGCCGCGCGGCATGAAGTTTTAAAATCAACAAATTTAATTTTTATACAGTGTAAAACATTCTCAGATAAAGACCAGAACACTTCTTGAAAAATAAAGCATTTTAAAAACCCAACAACGCGTTCGTCGCCGAGACCGGCGCAAACATAGGGAATTGCCCATAGAGAGAAATTGCCGGGAAAGACAGTAATTCAAATTTGTAAAGCTTTTCCCTCATTGGTCGCCATAAACCAGCCAATCAGAATAGGAGCGACAATGTCCCATTATATCCTAGGGAGGAAAAATTGACCAATCAGAATAGGAGCACAGTGGCCCATTCTATCCAAATGGAGAAAAATTTCCCCCAAAAGAATATATGGGACATTTCTGCCCTATTGTTTGGGCGGGGGTTTAGGGGACCAATGAGAATGCTTTACAAAATTTTGGGGAATTAGCGTATTTCCCGGCAAAATTCTCTCCCATGGCAAAATTCTAGTGTAAGGCTGGTCTCCTACGAATTTGGGCCCTTTTCCGTTTTGTTTACGGTTATGTTTTATCTTTATTTTTCCAAGGGAATGTTTGGCAACTAGAAATGTTTTTCCCTGTATAAATAATTTTTTTGTTGATTTATAATCCTTTTTTTTCCCGGCCCCTGGAAAAGACCCGAGATTTGAGTGCGCTCATCTCTCCATAGAGTATAAATGGAGAAAGTAGCTCGCGCTCTGATTGGCTGAGCTAGCCGAGACCCCGCTAGCTCAGCCAATCAGCTCTTTTCAGCATTTTTACTGTATTTTGAATTATCCCCCGCCCTCGATTCTGATTGGTGTAAACTTCCCCATAGCTAGAATGGGACTTTGTCGCTCGTATTCTGATTGGTCTAAAACTTTCTCCATAGCCTAGAATGGGACTTTGTCGCTCCCATTCTGATTGGCTGAGATTGCCAAGGCCCCCGTTACTCAGCCAATCAGCTGTTTTTAGCATTTTTACTGTTATTTTGAATTATCCCGACCTGGATTTTTGATTGGTCCCAACTTCTCAAAAGGCTAGAATGGGACTTTCTCGCTCCTATTCTGATTGGCTGACCTAGCCGAGACCCCGCTAGCTCACCCAATCAGCTCTTTTTTTCAACATTTTTACTGTATTTTGAATTATCCCCGCCGGGGATTTTGATTGGTCAATTCTTCCCCATAGCTTTTAATGGTTCACTGTCGCTCCGATTCTGATTGGCCGGTTTCCTGCCGACCAATGAGAAAGGTTTCAGATTTTGATATTACTGTCTTTCCCGGCAATTTGCAATATCATTTTGTTGATATTGCCGCCGTTCTAGAGTTTGGAAAAATGATGTGTTTTTTTATTATGTGTATTTTTTACGTGCAGCTCTCTTCTGACACTGTTTTTCTGCCTTTATAAAAGGCAATTTTTTTTCCTAAATTCTAACTCCTGCTGCACGGAGCGGGCGCCCAGATTCTGTTGCGATCTTCGATCTGCTTCCTCGCATGTTCCGTTCTTGCTTCACTTCCGCCTCCGCGGAGCAAATTTCGACCAAGTCTGCTTGTCGGAGCGAGGCGCCGAAAATTTCTGTCGGGATCTTTGATCCGCTTCCTCGCATGTTCGGATCCTGCTTCACTTCGCCTCTGCCGGAGGATTTAGACCAAAATAAAACCTGGTCCCGCCTGTCGGAGCTGCCGAGCGCCGCGATTTGGCGAGCCGCGATGGTACATGCCTCGAACTATACGAGTTGCGCCGCGTTCCCGCCCCAGAACGGCCCAACCGCGCCCCCAGGCCGCGCCACTGCCCGCCCCTGCCCCGGGCCCCTTCATCGGACCCGCAGCCGAAAGTGGCGAACGCTGGGTCCGACAAACGGGATTCGGGCTTTGGGAGGCCAGGTGTACGCCAGAAAAAAGGCCCTAAAAGCCCATTCATACATGTCGCCCTAAAAGTCCAAATATACGAGAGAAGAGTAGAGGCGGTACTCACCCATCCCGGTTTTGCTTTTAATGCTGCTCTCTTGAATAAAGGAACCTATATTGGAATTGGGGAGTGCTGTCTCTACTCTTCTCTCGTATATTTGGCCAATCTACCTACTTACCTGCAGCCTACCTACATAATTGAGACCTGCCTAACTACTGCCTAACTACCTAGGGCCAATCAACCTACCTAGCTGGGGCCTAT
Organism: Phyllomedusa bahiana; assembly: GCA_025379985.1. Lineage (NCBI taxonomy): Eukaryota > Metazoa > Chordata > Amphibia > Anura > Hylidae > Phyllomedusa > Phyllomedusa bahiana. Next base: position 5,696 of record JAODAL010067871.1, read on the forward strand.
GTACTGCCCACCTACCTACCTTGAGCCTACCAACCTACCTATGGCCTACCAACCTACTAACGGGGGTCTACCTGATAATATGATTCGGAGAGGTACAGGCCATAGCTGTAACACAATCTCCAGGGGATGAATCCTCTGTTCCTCCCCTCCTCCCCTCTAGGATACTGGGCCTCTAAGCTATGCTCTCTACCCACTCTGCTACTTCTTGGAAGTTTGTACAGGGGTGGGGGCCAGGGTGTGAGGTGCTGGCAAAGTGAGGATTCTAAGATATTTGTGTCCAAATCTGCAGGGATGGGTGGTGGCCGGGAGAAGTAGTCATGGCAGTCTGGACTCTATGCATCTCTTTGAACCTATTTGCTAGTCTTAGCTCTTCTACTTGGTAAAAATACTCCCTGGATGTTAAAGATTTAGTATCTGGACGATTGGCCAGCTTTCATCTACTTTATATCTCCATTCTATTATTATACATCTTACTGTACGTTTGTTTTGTTATTGTGCTAATGTATCTGTTGCATAGGGGTCTTTTTATTAAACATATTCCAGTGCGTCAACCTTGTCAACTTTCTTAAAACTTCCTCGAAAAAAATTGCAGAATTGATATTTTTTCTAAAAAAAACCCCCAAAATTAATGAATTAATTATAGATAAAATTAGTGCAACTAAAAAATATAGTTTTAGTTCTTATTAAAGTGACTCAATAATGTTAAGGTCAGTAGACAATGTTGGCTATTGCAGAATCTTGACTTTTATCTGCTGAAGCCACTGAAGGTTCGGTTTGGCCTTACACTGGTAAGTCCAACTTTTTTAGGTGACAAATGCATATTGCCCTCAAGTGTGATTTTTTTCTAAAATTTTAAAAACATACCGCATTCATCATGCGATCAGTTTTCACTAAAATCACTGTGCCACTATATTTCACATGCTTTCTGAAAAGAAGAGATACACCTCCATGCTTTACTGCAGGGATGGTGAGCTTCACTTTGTATACCTTGTTGACTTTTAACACTTGGAAAAAATGTATCATTGATGTTGCATGAGAAAACTCCTGTGAAAAATGTAGGCACACAGTTGGATATTATTTGGAACCTTTTTCGAGTCACTTGCTACTTTTTTAGTGTGTGTAGGAAATTGTCATGGTGAATTCACTAACAGAGTTCAAGAAGGGCTTAGATGCATTTCTGGAGCGTGATAATATAACAAGTTAAAGCGACTAGGATTCTGGAGAGGGGTCGTTGATCCTGGGATTTATTCTGATTGCCAGATTGGAGTCGGGAAGGAATTTTTTCCCTAACATGAGGACAATTGGCTTCTACCTCAAGTGGGTTTTGCCTTCCTCTGGATCAACACTTTAACACTTTAGCAACACTTTAGCAAAATGGGCTGAACTGGATAGATGGATGTCTTTTTTCGGCCTGACAAACTAAGTAACTATGTAACTGTGTAATGTGCTCCAGAATTCTTGATATAAAGTATAACAGAAATCTACTCCAGCTCTTAACTGGTATAGATTTCAGATTGTGGTGCATGGGTATTTAAAATTATTTGGTTCAGGGCTGTGAGAGCTTCATTAGCTGCTAACTTGGCATATTGTAAGACAGATATTTTGTAGAGTTGGAAAATTAGATGTAAAGTCTAGCATTTCAGTAAAATATATGCTTTATTCAAAATCCATTAAAAGACAGGCATCATGGGTGCAAAACTTGTGTCCGCTTATGCGTTTCGGATGTTATAGCACCTTGATCACAGCTTAAAACAAATGTATTAAACTTCACATTTAAAACCACAGGAAAGATGCACGTAAAACAAGCCTAAATGATGTCATAACAAATGCTGGCTATTAGGTCAGCTGGCTACAAAACATAGAAAAGGAATCCACTATATAAAAAATATACATAATCAATAAATTATATACACTACCTATAATTATAAAAGAACCAAATATACACAGCATATGCAAAAACGAGGGGGAAAAAATAATGTTACATATATGTACCAAAACTATATGAATACATTAATAAATATAAGAAAGATCTGTTTTAAACTTCATGCCTGCTGGAAATCTGGTATCTAATGATAGAATTTTGTAGAGATAGTGCAGCTGTACTGTTCTTCTGGCAAATTTACCATGCAGCCTACTTCTCTGCAGATATCTTTGCGATCATCGATACTGAACGATCTCTATGACTCATACATTTTGCATACAAGCTAATTGTCTCAGATATTTTATCTAAAATCTACATGGCCTTGATTTTCAAATTTTTTGATTAGTTTTTATATCCTTTTACTGGTTCATAAATTTGAACTACTTTTGCTTGTAGAATCTTTGACAGTTCTTTTCATTTCTCTTGCTTGAGCACTGCCTTTATTGGTTAGCTAAGAAGAGTAAATCACTGTACACTTAAATCAAAATTAAAAACAGAGAAAACAACCCTTAAAAAGACTCACAGACAAAAATATTACTTTTTTTTGTGTAGGAGAAATATAGTATTAATATACAACTATTAAACATGCATCAATGTCATCGGTGTCTGTTAGTTGAGGATGTTACATCGCACACCTCTCCTATAAGTCCCGTGAGTATCCATCCAGACCATGATGGTGAAGTGCATTAAAAAAAAAGGTTTTTCATGTTGTGTTTTGTGTAGGTTAGTTTTTTGAGGGTATAGCCTTCATAGGGTGGGGGATCCTTTTTTGTCTGGTTCCTCTGCTTTATAGGCATGGACAGTTGTGTGTTGTTTTTATAAGGCTTAGAGATAGTGTTTTCTTTCACAGTGTGGCTGTTAACGTGAATTTCATGTGGACATCTCTTTGTGCCTATAACAAGTAATTTGACATTTATCTATGTGCATTTCAACTCGAGGTCCTTTGAGTACATGGAATTATTTTTTGTGTATTAATTACACTAACAATTGTCCTATATTCATAACTGCCTTGTGGTATATCTATATTGTTGATACATGTCTAATCGTTTTATACGTAAACAACATAATCCAATATCAGCAGCACTCTACTAGCACTACAAAAACAGTCAAAAGGAACATAGGACTTATTGCAAAAGCCTTTCTGCTACTTTAGATACATGAAAATTTGAGGTTCTTAGTGTACGTTTTTGATCAAAACTTTAATAAGCCCACCTGCCGTCAACAAAGCAAACTCAATACAGAGGCAAACCTACTCTATATGTTACCCCTTTTGATGCCTGCCACATTTCAGGGAGAGAAGATTCCAGCTACAAGCTATGTACACAACATAACTGCTTCATGGTATACTTCTATTGTTAATGCATGTTTAATAGTTATATATCTACACTATATTTATCCTACACAAAATAGTCATATTTTATTTATCTGTGAGTCTTTTTTTCCATTTTTAATTTTATTAATAAAAGTTACTTTTTAGTCATAATTCTTCAGTGAAAGATTTGTCTAGAATGGTACCTAGTTTTCAGTGATTTACAATTACATCACTACTAAAATATAGGGCTCTCTTAAAAAGTAACTTTTAATAACAACCACCTAAAAACATAAAACCATATAGACAAATACAGAAAAGATCACAGCAATGAAAAATACTTAGTATCCAGAATAAGGTACCATCAATCAATCAGCATAGTTACATCATGTTACTTATGTGAAAAAGTAAGATGTATAAAGTTATACAAACTCACTGTTCCTTGCACCACGAAGTGATTTTAATAGTGTTGTGAATGTAACATCCGGTGGTTCCAGGAGCAAACTGGTGAAGACCAGGGCTGTATTTATAGGTCATGCTGCCCTAGGCACTAAACCTGAATACGCCCCCATTATCAATTTGCATTACCACGCCCATTTCATATCATGTCACACCCCTTTACAAAAGCCACGCCCACTACAACTAGGTAACGGCTGTCGAAGACAGCTAATTGAACGGTTTGCTGTCACCCAGCCTTCCTAAACGTTGGATAGCCTATTCAGCATCCAGGAGAGCTGTGAGATACTGCCAAACTGTGCCTGAACCTAAACTATTACACTACAACCAATATTTCCATCATACAATGACCATATAATGGTAGACAGTGTACACAGGCTCTGCAGAATGTATATTACCTCCATACAGTGACCATATAGTGGTAGATACCAGTATACACAGGCTCTGCAGAATGTATATTACCTCCATACAGTGACATATAGTGGTAGACACCAGTGTACACAGGCTCTGTAGACTGTATATTACCTCCATACAGTAACCATACAGTGGTAGACACCAGTGTACACAACATCTACAGACTGTATATTACCTCTATACAGTGACTGTTGTACACTGGCTCTGCAAACTGTATATTACCTCCATATAGGAGGTAATATTCATATATTATATTATATGGTGGTAGGTACTAGTATACACACGTTCTGCAGACCTTTAAGTGATTACAATGCAGTATCATATAGGGACTCACCAGAGACATCTCCTGTGACTGGAATTGTTCTCTTTCCCTTTTCTTCTCCATCCTGTCCAGACCGCCATGGTGACTTCTTCTAGACATACCTCGTCTCTGTAGAATTTATCACACAAACATCTTAGAATGCAAATTTTTCCAGCCCTTTTCCAGCACCTGTGCTCACCTCTGAACAAACTCTACATGGCGTGATAGGAGGAGAGGTTATGGGGTGATAGGTTTAGGTAGTATAAAACAGTATTTCGGACAGCACAGTAGTCCTTACTAAATCTTCATTAGGTACCCTTCAAAAATGCAACAGACGACCAAATGGAAGCAGTCCCACTTCCTCCTTTAGCACTCCAGAAAACGATACCAGGGGCGTCAGCATGGGTGTCCTTTATTTACAATCCCAGTACATCCACCAGCATGACAGCAACGTTTCGACTCACATTCTGAGTCTTTATCAAGCTAAATATATGTAACATATCTCTTACATATATCTTACTGACTGCAGGGTTAATCCCGTGCAGTCAGTAACCTCAGGGAGAGCGTCTCTATGACGCTTCCCCTGCGTCCCTGCTCTCTTGTACTGGCTGCCTGTGAGGGAGAGAGGTTCTCTGACAGCGGCCGGTCACTGCAGACACTGTTTGCGCATCCCGCAGATGCGCAAACAGTGAACTGCACAGCGGAGTCCTGGGGATTCAGGGCACAGGCCCTGCATCCCCAGAACGTCCCCGAAAAATCAGGATACCTTCCTGCCGTCCCAGGAGAGCAGGACAAGGGTCCCAAATCGGGATTGCCCCACCCAAATTGGGACAGATGGTATGTATGGGGCATCCCCTTTACCCTAAATCACTGCTCCACCACTATAGCTAAAGCTAAACCCTGCACCATCAAACTACTAACCCCCCTATGTTCCCCTACCCTCCCCCCGCCATTCGTAACACCCCCAGTCTCCCCCCTGCCCCCCGCAATTCCTAATACCCCCCAGTCTCCTCCCTGCCCCCCCCCACCATTCCCAACACCCCCAGGCTCACCCCTGCCCTCCCCCCACCATTCCTAACACCCCCAGGCTCACCCCTGCCCTCTCCCCACCATTCCTAACACCCTCCAGTCTCTCCTCTGCCCTCCCCCCGCCATTCCTAATACCCCCAGGCTCCCCCCTGCCTTCCTCCGCCATTCCTAACACCCTCCAGGCTACCCCCTGCCCTCCCCCGCCATTCCTAACACCCCCCAGTTTCCCCCCTGCCCTCCCCCCACCATTCCTAAAACCCCCAGTCTCCTCCCTGCCCTTCCCGCCATTCCTAACACCCTCCAGTCTCCACCCTGCCCTTCCCGCCATTCCTAACACCCTCCAGTCTCCCCCTTGCCCTCCCCCGCCATTCCTGCCCCCCCGCCATTCCTAACACCCTCAGTCTCCCCCATGCCCTCCCCCCGCCATTCCAAAAAAACCCAGTCTCCCCCATGCTCTTCCCGCGCCATTCCTAACACCCCCCTGCCCTCCCCCCGCCATTCCTAACACCCCCCCAGCCTCCCCCTGCCCTTCTCCCGCCATTCCTAACACCCTCCTGACCTCCCCCTGCCATTCCTAACACCCCCCTGCCCTCCCCCCGCCATTCCTAACACCCCCCCAGCCTCCCCCCTGCCTCCCCCCGCCATTCCTAACACCCCCCTGCCCTCCCCCCCGCCTTTCCTAACACCCCCCAGGCTCCCCCTGCCCTCCCCCGCCTTTCCTAACACCCCCCAGGCTCCCTCCTGCCTTTCCTAACACCCCCCCAGGCTTCCCCCTGCCCTTCCCCTGCCTTTCCTAACACTCCCCAGGCTCCCCCCTGCCCTCCCCCCGCCTTTCCTAACACCCCCCAGGCTCCCTCCTGCCTTTCCTAACACCCCCCAGGAACCCCCCTGCCTTTCCTAACACCCCACTCCAGGCTCCCCCCGCCTTTCCTAATACCCCCCAGGCTCCCCCCTGCCTTTCCTAACACCATCCAGGCTCCCCCTGCCCTCCCCCCGCCTTTCCTAACACCCCCCGGCTCCCCCTGCCCTCCCCCCGCCTTTCCTAACACCTCCAGGCTCCCCCCGGCCCTCCCCCTGCCTTTCCTAACACCCGCCAGGCTCCCCCCTGCCCTCCCCCCGCCTTTCCTAACACCCTCCAGGCTCCCCCCCACCTTTCCTAAAACCCCCCAGGCTCCCCCCTGCCTTTCCTAACACCCCACCCCAGGCTCCCCCTGCCCTCCCCCCGCCTTTCCTAACACCCCCCCCAGGCTCTGTCCTCCCCCCGCCTTTCCTAATACCCCCCAGGCTCCCCCCTGCCTTTCCTAACACCCCCCCAGGCTCCCCCTGCCCTCCCCCCGCCTTTCCTAACACCCCCCCCAGGTTCCCCATTTCCCTCCCCCGCCTTTCCTAACACCCTCCAGGCTCCCTCCTGCCCTCCCCCAGCCTTTCTTAACACCCCCCAGGCTCCCCCCTGCCCTCCCCCTGCCTTTCCTAACACCCTCCAGGCTCCCTCCTGCCCTCCCCCAGCCTTTCTTAACACCCCCCAGGCTCCCCCCTGCGAATCACTTACCTTGCCGGCAGCTCACTTGCCGGCAGCTTCCGCTTTTCAGTGTCTGGTGCGCGCTGTTAAGGAGAGGAGGAGGAGCAGCGCAGCCCCCCTCCTTTCCCAGCAGCGCACCGCGCCACTGAAGAGACAGATAGCATCAGCACAGCTTGCTGATGCTGTCTGTCATTACAACGGAGCGCCGCAAGGGAGAAGTAGTATGTCCCTACCGGCGCTCCGTTGTCCGCTGCCGCTCTGCAATAAATAATTACTGTGACATACGGGACAGATGCCGCTGCCACCAATGAAAAGGCCGCGGATGACCCCCCCCCACCACCACCCGCGCTATGACCGCTTGGAGGGGGGGAATTGGATAGTTCCAGGAAGTGGGAAAAAAAAGTATAAAAAAAAAGGTTAAACTCCTGCCGCCGTGCCGCCCCCTAACAGGCGCCTCCCTAGGCACGTGCCCACGCGTGCCTAGTGGGAAATACGGCCCTGGTGAAGACACTAACCCTGTCCCTCACCCTTTGCGTAGGAGTAATTGCCCCAGAAGGGATAGCCCCACCCAAACATTCACTACCAATTCCCTTAAAGAGATACATTGGTAAATAATACTTATAAATAAAAACAATGCACTGACATAAAGTCCCTAAGTCCCAATATATTTCGCCCTTATTAGCCTACTATGACCAACAAAGGTTCATCAGGGTACATTAACTAGATAAGTGTGGTTTACACTGAATTCCACTATGGTGAATTGTTCCTCTTGTGGAGATTATAATGCCGCCTTGTTATTGTTATAGGTTACTATGGGCAAAAAAGTGAGTTTTAGACCTAAACAGTTTTCATACATGTGGCCCTAAGTTTTAAGAGGGCTCTATATTTTTACCTATGAAGAGGTAAAACTCAGGAATCCACATGTAGCAGTGAAAATGTACCACAAAATCTGTATTTTTTTTGCATGTGGATTTAGTGGTGGATTACAATGCAAATTCACAGTAGATTTCATCCCTGTTGACTAAAGGAGTAATCTATGGTTGAATTTGCACCAAATTTGCCATATACTTGACATATTAGAGAATTATGAATCATATATCATAACATTCATTTTTTCACTTTTTTTGCTATGGGTGTATGTATTATACTGCAATTTTATGCAGACTTGCATTGCAGAAACTACACTGAAAATCTGCAGAGAATTTGCAATATGTATGTATATATGTATTTAAATATACTTTGCATTGCTATCTCAGTCTTTGTGTGGCAACATGGATGTAAATTATTTGCTTAAACATTAAAAGGTATGTAAACTTTTTATCAAGGCAATCAGTGTAACTTAATTTATCATTACTATTACTAAAGGATACACACAGAAATGGGTTTTATGCAGTTTTCTCAGTTTCTTCTGCACCATCTGTTAAAATAACAACCGATTTGCAGATACAGGAAGAGACTCAATGCGAGCCCACTACTTATTCCCTGGAATTATTTGCATGTGCATTTTTATATGATTGAGTATGGCAGTGGTGCGTATCAATCAGTTTGTGGCTATCACTACCCTGCCAGAGTCATTCCACAGGAGCTTGCCCAGAAGAAGCCAAACCAGTGGCTGGAAGATGGTAAGGGAAAGCCAGGAGATGAGTATGATTTACTGTGGGTTGGTAGGATGTTTTTTTTTATCGATGTGGCACAGTATTGCTAATTGCTATTCAGATGCCACAGTGTGTCTAATTTGTTTGTGCAAGGGTACAGTGTGGCTAATTTGTATTCAGAGGGGACAATGAGACGATTTTTTTAAGGAGGTACAGCGTGGCTAATGTTTATTGAGTGGAGATAAAGTTCAGGAGCACATTGTAATTATTATTTTTTTCAGGGAGTAGAGTCCAGGACATATTTTATCCTGGGATAGTGTGTAACATCCTTTTTAATTAGGGGCACAATGTGTAGTGGTATTCTGTGAGATAGGGCAAACTCTGCATAAAGTTGTGGTCAAGAAAAGTCATCCTAACAGTCTGGACCAAATGAAGATGATAGGGAATGAGCATGACTCTAATCACAGAAGAAATCACTAGAGATGGGTGAATTTCTCAAAAATTCAATTTGCCGAGTTCGGCAAATTTTTTGGCACAATTATTTTTGGCCCGAATTTATTTGCGGCGAATCGCATTAAGAAACAGCTATTTCCTGGCTGCAGAGAGCTGCAGGGTGTTGTAAACATGTGTCATCTCAAATATGCATAAGAACATGGTTTGTCTTCTACAATGCTTTGGGTTTTTTGTATACACGTAATATTCCCGTACTAGAATCGCTTCACATTTTCCACTTCTGGGGGCATTTTTACGGGGCAAAATGCCCAAATAACTAAAGTGGGAACGAAACCCCTAAACAAGGAATTTTCACCCCTGCAAAGAACCGACTGAGGGCCAAATCCTGCATAAAAATAATAATCTTTATTTTTTAGCGTCAACATTTTTCCCGCACACTTTACAATAAAGAGGAAAAAGCACAGCAAACCAAACTTTACATTAAAAAAAGCTATTTACAAATCAACACGAGATTGAGGGCCTGCTCGCAAGAGTTTCACAATCTATTGGGGGTGTATGTGTAAACAAGGGGTTGAGAATGTTTGGTTTACAATGGCCAACCATTACATAAATATGGGTAGTATACATAAAAAAGTGGTTTAAACCTGCCATCCCACCATACATCATTACAGATAAGTCCCTGGGGTCCCAAAGGCAGGAAATGAAAAAATGTGGACAAAATTTTGGGGGGGTTAACATTGGGTTTTTTGATGGGCTTGTCTAAAAGATAATTTTTCAGAGCGCACTTAAAACTGTGAGGGTTGTGAGTGTCCGGTCACATGGGAAACAAAGAACGCAATAGTAGGTTCCTGAAGCAGGGAAAAGGGCCAGCACAGTAAGGGGGACGCACAGTAGGGTCCACCCTGAGGGCCGTAGCTTCCGGGGAGTAGCGGCCGGTGTTTTTACCACCACACTAGTCATCCACTTTTTCCCCAAAGATACCCGATAAACCCCCCGGCAAGATTGGTTGCATCTTAAGACAAAACCTTTAGTTGGCCCCTTGCCCGGGGGCAAGCAGGCCCCTCACCCTCCCCAAAACCCCCCCTTTGTCCCCCTTCGCTTTTAACGAAGCCCAAGCAAATAGTCTGTGGCCCCCCGGGGCCATTTTTCAGTGAGGGCGAACATTTAGGGCGTCCCTGAGCAAAAAGGTTGGAAGACATCCCCGCTGCTTTTTTGCAAAGTGGCACGTAGGATGAAAAAAAAGTGGGGGGGGGGGTTTAGTTGCGAACCTTTTAGGGGGCCCTACAGCACAACCATTGAAAGGAAGGCGGGGACAAAGGGAAACACTAACGATGTTTCCAACGCACAGGGAACTGGGGAAGCAAGCAAGGCTGGGGGCAAAGGATTCCGGGGCCCCAGTTAAACAAGGGCCCTAAAAGCCCTCCAAATGGAAAATTCGCCCATCCAGTCTCATTGCGCCCCCTTTTTTGCCCGGGAAAGGGCGCCCTAGGCTCGCCACCTTCCTACCCATTGCCCCCCCCCTGGAACAAGGGGTTCATCATCCATCATCATCGAAAGAACGGCAAAACTTGCGCTCAGGGGTGGCGTGCCCGGGAAGTTGGGAGGTTTTGGCCGGGAGCAGCAAGGGGGGCACAGTGCAGGTCAGGGGGCATACTGCTATGATTTAGACCACCTACTTTGCAGGCCCCAAAAAAGTAGCACGCAGGGGCTCCAGAGTCAGGGACGGGAACGTCATCAGCATTGGTGAAAAAATCACCTCCCCGGGGGTGTGCAGTTTTTTTTTACAAACACCAAAGGGGGCGAACATGCTTTAAAAATCTGTGGGCAGAAAGTAAAGGGGGGGACCAGGGACCTAACGTTTCACCCCAGCCCGTTCAACATGCAGCTCACCATACAGTGGCCCTGGAGAAACGTGTCTCAGATTTGGGTGGTCCACCTCCAGGAACAGCAGCAAACCCAGTACCCAAAACCTCCCATTTCAGGCAGAAAAGGGGTCCCCCCACCTTTGCCAAAAACAACTCCTTCTTTACATCATCTACTGTTCCAGAAAACTTCTGCTCCTCGAAACTCATGGGGGCCAGACGTTCTTTTAGCGATTGAAAAGAAGGGCCGACCCATCCCTAAGTGCAGAACGACCAGCTCCTGTCCAATTGGGGGGTACTGCGTCCCCTCCCTTTTAGTGGGGGGACTATGCCCGTTCAGAGAACTGACAAAAACTTTTCATGTATTTTGGGGCCCTTCTACACCGCCAAGCACACCTCCTTGAGCTAAACAGAACAGAAAACGTAACCGAGAAAAAAAAGGGGGAAATCGCTAAACAGGGCAAAAAAGGAGAAACCATTAACAGGCAAAATAGGGAAAAACGATAACAGGGCAAAACATGGGGAAATTAAA
>JAODAL010067872.1:0-17084 GCA_025379985.1 Phyllomedusa bahiana
GGGGTTCCCTTAATAATTTTGCCCAGATTTTAAACCTTAATTATCGCATGATCTGAAAATTTCGATACCAAAAAAACCCTCCAAATTTAAACTTTGTGAAAAAAATCGTCAGCACTAGGTGTAAACAACCCAAAAAAACATCGGTGTAGACGCGATACCCGGCCCATGATCTTAAGCCGGTCTTGGGTTGGATTTGCCCTGCATTACATCTTTGGTGAGGTGGTAAATAAAGTTTGCCAGGGGTCACCCTTTAGGCTTCTGCCACAAGCCTGCTGCTGCGCTACGGCTATTGGCACCTTACTCTATCACGTTCTGCCGTTGTTCCACCGTGAATTTGAAGAAGGAAGCGATGCAACAGATGTCTCCATTGATCAATCAGCAGGGTCTCAAATTTCCCTGCTTTTATATGTTTTTTGGGGGGGTGGAAAAAAATGCTGAGATTTCTTTGTCCCGGGGGATCGGGGGGGGTGGCCACCCATAACTGTTGTTCATTTTGATGGCTTTTAAAGCAGGGTAATGTTGGAATGTTGGGGAAATGGGGCATCCAAGACTCATGTGAGAATGGGGCCTTGATTTCCTCTGGGTCGGGAGCACTAGCAAAAAAGATCTTCCCCCATCTTCCCCCCTCCGCCCAAAATTGGCCCAAACCCCTTTCCAAGGCAGGGACGTCGGGAAGTCAGTGTCCAAAAATACCCTCCTCCTCCATTCCTCCGACAGCTTCAACACAGCCTACTTTCAGAAGGGGTGCACCCCGAGAGCTGGGCCCGCCTAGCACGCCTGGACCCCAAACCCCTGCCTAATGAAGACCGAAAAATTGTGAAACGTCGGGCCTTCTGGATTCGACGGGGAAAAAGGGGTTTCCGGGGCCGCTCTGTGTCCGTTTCCTCCCCCGCGCGGTGGGACCTAATTTTACGTGTCCAAAAAGTTTCCAGAACTAAATCACCACAGCTCAGTTACAATGGCATTTCCCACTGACCATTTTTTGGGGGTTCTTCAAAACTGGCAAAGGGTGGTGCAGAGCTCTTTCCCTCCTCCCTCCGGGGGGCTCAACACCCGAGGTCCGCACCGCGTTGTCAGGCCATGGCACTTGTACTGCGAATGGCATTTACTGCTGCCCAAAACGCTGGAGCATGTGTAGGTTGAATTCCAGCGTTTGCCCTGTCAACAAGAGAGGTTGATGGGGGGGCCGAGCTTACCTGTCACAAGTAAAGCGCCTTGGGGGTTTTTTTACTTTTCCATGTTTTCGGTGGGAGATGGACTTTGCCGGGCACAGATGCAGACAAGCACTTGAAAATTTTAGAGACCGTGGCTGGGCCCGGGGAGGGGGCGGCTTTTTGGAAAAAAAATACCCGCTCGGGATTGGTATTGTGGGCAGGCAAAGGGCCCTGACGTGGGGGAACAATCTTTTGTCCACCCAAAAGCCTGGCAATGCCAAACATTTAGGTTTTTCCCCCTTTGGGGGATTTTTTGGGGTTTAAAGTGTTTCTTCTGCCCCCAAAAACCTGGAAACCCCCCAAAACCTGGCCTTCTAAACTCCCTTTAAACCTTCCTTCTCAAAACTTTAAGGGAAAAATTTTTAAATTCTCTTTTTCTTTATTTTAATTTTTCACCCTTTTTTTTTTTTTTCTTTTTTTTTTTTTTGGATTTTTTTTTTAAGGGGGTTTTGGGTTGGGGTTGGGGGGGCACCGGGGCGGGGGGGGGGCGGGGGGGGGGGAAAGGGCAGGGGTGGCGGGGGGAGGTGGAGACAGAGGGGGGGTGACAGTGGTTGGAAGCCCCACCCGGGGGGGGCCTTTTTTGGAAGTTTTTCCCTCCATTTAAACTCATGCATTCGCTGCTTTGGGGACTAACATTGGGGGTTGGTTTTAAACACCTAAAAAACCCTTCCCCCCTCTATTTGATCCCCTTTTCCCCGGGGCCAAAGGGCGGCAATGAAAATTGCTGGTGGAAATCAAAGGTTGCCCCCCCCGAAAAAGGCCCCGGTTTGGGAAAGGCCCCTGGCCCCCTTTTTCCCACCCCGGCATAACCCCGGCCCCCCCCGGTTTGTTTCGTGGGGGCCCGGAATAATCTCAGAAGACTTGTGCGATCGCCCCCCTTCCCTTTTTTTGGAGGCAGGAGCCGACTGACTTTCCCCATCGTCTTCCTCCTTGCCCCAGTGATGAAATCCCCAAAAAGAAAAATTCTGTTTGAAAAGCCCACGATGGATCCGCTATGTCGTCCTTTTCCCATAAACACAGGTGATTACTCCCCTTGGAGCTGCGGGCTAAAAAAAAAAACAGGCAATCAACGCGTTGCCACCGCAGGGGATTTTTGCCGATTAAAGGTTTCCCCTTCTGTTTCCTTTGATGGAAAATCATTAACTGAGCGTCAGGGGAGAAAAAATTCATCCCTTTGGCCTCTTGATCTTTTAACACCCTTTCTGCCCCCAACCCCCATTTTGTCATCAAAGAGGCTTCAAAAAATTGGAAATCCACAATGGTGGGTAACCCAAATTGACATTTTTGGGGTGCCTTCGTCATGTTGGACGGGTTTCGACGATTATGAAGACGACATTTGTGGGCCTGACGGGAGGGCGAGGGGGGGGAAGACTGCTGGATGCAGATTGGGATTTAAATTCTGAAGAAAAGATTGGCGACGCTGTTCGATACTGAGATTTTACAGGGCCCCGACCCAGCGATGACCCGGCCCCCACGGTCATGCAACCCCAACGTTTCCGGTTTTCTTGGGTTTTTTTCGCCAAAAACTGAAAAAAAAATGCACCCCTTTTCTCGTACCTTACCTCCATGTCTCTTATTGAAGAAGGCAAATTTACAGCCCATTCTTAAATCCCTCTAATTTTTACAGCCAAAAAAAGGGTTAAAACGAATTTTTTTTAGCGAATACCGTGAAATGCGGTCTGGGGGAAGAACCTTTAAACAAAATCAACATGTTCTTCCTTCAGTCCCCCGGGGTTTCAACTGCCCCCTAAAGGGCTAGGGAATTGGGGAAATTTTCAACAAAATATCATACAAGTGCGCATCTGCCCCCCCAAATGGGGATTCCCCCGACGAAAAAAAACTAATTTCAAAGTTACACATGAGAAAAAAAGGGTTTTTTTCAGCAAAGACAAACAAGAACAGTTGGCTTTTTTAAAAAAACCCAAAAAAATTGGGCCCCCCCAAAAAACCCCGGGGTATTTGAAAAAAAATAGGGTCGCCCCCATATGCAATGCAGTATTTCAAAGTTAAAACGGAAAACAAACGGTGTTTTTTTGCACCAATGAAATAACCCCAAAAGTAATTACTACATTTTTTGTATCCAAATTTAAGTACAAGGTGGCCTTTTTTGAAAAAAAAATTTGGGGCGAACCAAAAAAGCAAATTTCAGCTATTTAAATTTTTATACATAAGAAAAGGTGGGTTTTTTCACCAATTTAAATACAACAGCATTTTCCACAAAATTTTTTGTTTTTAAATTTAAGTACAGGGTGGCTCTTTGAACAAAAATGGGCCGCACCAAGTGATATACAGCTATTTAAATGTTATACGGGTAATAAAAGGTGGGTTTTGCACCTTTGGGAAAACATTGCATTTACTAGCAAATTTCTGGGATCCCCAATATAATCAAATGGGTCTGTGGGAAAAAAAATGGGCTGCGCCGAAGTGAAAAAACACCTAATTAAAATGTATACGGGGTAATAAAAGGTGGGTTTTTTTATCTATGAAAAAAAAACAGCAGTTACTAGAAAATTTTTTGTTAAACCTAATTTTATACAAAAGGGGGGGTCTTTGAACAAAAAGGGCTGCACCAAAAAAAAAAAGGTTTCTATTTCACCCCAGGTGCGGGGGTCCCCCCCGGCCAAAAACTGGTAAAAAAATCTATTTCCCAAAGGGAGGTTTCAAAGCAGAGTCTGGGCTGCACCCAAAAAAAACCCCCTTTCCCTTTTAAAGCCCGCCCGCCCGCCTGTCTATCTGTGACTAGCATATACAAGTTGTTTTTAAAACGGGAAATACCAATAATTTTTTGCCCCCCCCGCAGACTAAATTTTTGTTTTTTATAAATTTTAGTGGGGGGACAGATTAAAAACTTTTCATTCCCGGGTCCCCAAGAGTGAAAGTCCTTTTCTACAACTGTAATGGTTTTAATACAGCACCCGTACTATGAAAATAAAAAAAATCATGTATTTTAAAAGTGGGAAAAAAGCACTATTGGGTTCCTTTTTGACATTTCTTTAAAACAAAAAAGTGGGGTCTTATAGCTTAATTTTTAAACCTGGAGTACGAAGGGCTTTCCGTGCACCCCAATCACCCAGACAGTACCATGTAAAATATTTTTTGTTCATACTAGTGATTCTTCTTTTGTTTTTCCCCTTATGTCTTCTCTGAAACTGGGGTCACTCACTTTAGGCTAAAGGGCCCCATAAAAATTTTCCCGAAAGTCCCCAGCTCCGCCTACAAAATTGGTATCTCCCAACAGAAAAGGGAAACCTGCCATCTGTCTAAAAAACGAAAAAAAAATCTGTCCCCCCCTGTAAAAACTGAGGGAAACCCTTTTATTTGTAATGACATATAAAGGAAAAAAAGTCTTATAAATTTTTTCTTTCTATTATATTTTGTTTTGTTTTGTGTTAGGTGATAAAAAGGGCCGTGGCAGACTGGCTTACCCCAAAAAAACCGCTTTAAGGCTCAACCCGGGGATCAGAGAATCCTCCAGTGGGGGGGCCCCCCCTTTGAAAACGCGGGACCACCATTGGGGCCCCCTAGTAGAGAGGGGCTGCTGCGGCCAAATGGCGGGACGAAAGGGTAAGGGAGAGGTTTGGGCGATCGCCTAAGGGGAAAAACCTCTCCCGGGGAAAAAAAAGGGGGCGCGTTTTTAAAATGGAAAAACATTACTTTTCCTCAGTCTAGCAAACCACGGCAGGAGCAGGCAGCTACTTCTGCTAGCTTACCCCTCCCAAGTGCCCCCCCTTCTCTCAGGGATCTGAGAAAGGGGGGGCCCAGGAGTCATGATTCAAAAAAACTTTCCTTTTTGGTTTTACGAGCGAGTGGAGCGGAGGGCTGAGTGCTACTGTCCCACTTCTGCTGACAAAAACCAAGAGCGTTCATTCGGGCCAAAACAATCCCTTATGTGCCTTTTAAATATTTTTTTTTGCTACATAATGACTGTACACCCGTTTGGGCTAGTATGCATTGCCCCCCCATTTCATGGCAAAAAAAAGGCTTTCTGCCATGAAACCTTTTTTTCATATGGGCCCGCTTGGAAGCAGGGGGGGGAGGGACCTCACCCCTTCCAAGTGCCGCCCCCTTATCCAGGCACCTAGAAAAGGGCGGCGGCAGAGGGGGTTTTCAAATTACTTCCTCCTTCTAGTGTACAACGAGCGGAGCGGAGGGGAGGAAAGTGCCCTGGCGGGCGGAGTCTGTGTTTTACTGTCCTGGGTTTTCTGAACAAGCGGGACTGATTGTCTTGAAAAATTGATGACAGTCTCTCCTGCAGACACTGATAAGCAGTGAGGGGTTTTCCGTTCACAATGACCCTCCTGTCCCCCCTCCCCCTCATTTTGGGGCTCCCCAGCTCTGCCCTGTGTTAACTTCTAGGGGTGGCGTCTCCACTCAAAGAGCGGGCAACTAAGGGAATGCCCCCCCCCGCAACTATTATACAAGTTCGTCCCCACGCATCGACAAAAAACATCCGAAAGCGGACGTTTTTTTTCAGATGCGGGATCACAGTATTTGTTACATTTTGTGCAAAAACCGCAGTCGCTTCTTGTTTTTTTGACTACCCATAAATTGTATTGTAAGGAAGACCCAAGAAAACTAAAAGCCCCGGCATATTATACAACATGTAGAAAAAAAAACGCTGGCCCAGAAAGATGAGCAGAGAAAAGACGATGTGGAAAATTGCAGCTCGTCTCTTCTATTTGCATCTATGGGGCTGCAGAAACAATCGTATTGTCGGCGCTTTTAAAAACTAAAAGCACCCGAAAATATTTTGGGAAATTGGCCTTGGGGGTGTAGTCACAGCCTTAGGGTATGTTCACAGGGCAAGGGGGCGCACATTTCCCCCGCATATTTTGCCGCGTATTGCGTGCCACAATTATGGTGACCCATAGCTTCCATAGTGAACTGGGGATTAAGCCTCCTCTCCCCGATTGATTGTACTGCGGGGGGATAAAAGGGGGGATGCAAAAATTTTCTGCCGATTACGAGCCGGAGTAATTCAGCTATGGGGTGGCGGGCCCGGGGCCCCCAAAATGTCTTGTCCTGGCCCTGGCTGCGGCCCCATAGTGAGAACTGGGCAGCGGTGTGATGAAGTGACCTCATCGTGCCGCTGCCTCTCGTTGGCTGCACAGCCATCACTCTGCATCTGCGGTGTAGCCGAGTTGCTGCTGGAGGAGCGTTCTGGTACTGGAGGAATGATGACATCATGCTGCCAGTGTTGGGCAAAAGGAAAGGGGTATTTTATTTAAATATATTATATTAATATATATATTAATATATATATATATATTAATATATATATTTTTTAAAAATAATATATATATATATATATATATAAATATATTTTAATATATTATATAATATTTTTTATATATATTATATTTAATTTTATATTATTTAATATATATATATATATTTATAAATATATATATATATATATATATATATATATACCTGCCTGAGGGGAACTGTATGTACTTGCCTACCCGCGTACCTGGGGGAACCCATATATAACTGCCTGCCTGAGGGGACATATCTATATACTTGCCTGAGGGGACATATATATACCTGCCTAACTGAGGGGACCTAAACATGCCTGCCTAACTGAGGGGACTTATACACCTACCTAACTGTGGGAACCTATAGAGCTTCCTGTCTGATGAGGTTTAGTTACATAATTTGTTCCCCGATTAACCCTTTTCAGTGAGGGGAAAATGCATCAGAACACATAATGCACACTTTAGAACTAATTTGAGGGTAAGCTGGCGTTTGAGTGAAGACGCCACTTTTGGAAGTGATGTCCCCACTGTTAGGAAGGGGTAATAAAGGGAGAAAATAACACTAATGCCCCACCTCCCCCACTTTGCATTTCCATTTATCATCAACCTGAACTTTGATTCATCAGCATGATGGAGTAAAGATGGCACATCTGAGCATTCAGACAATGGACGGCAGAAAGAATTTGATTGATGGACTTCTAATCGTGAGTTTACCATTGGTATTTTCCATCTTGGATACATTTATTTATCTATATTACTTTGATTTATTTAGCTTGTTCATCATATGTGCATTAGAAATTATGAAGTGACAAGTGTTTTTACATATTTGTATATTTTCTTTTGGTCTACTTTTTATACATAATTAAATTTAAAGTTATGTTTTAGGCTGGAAATTATTGTTTGCAGTGATAAGTTTAAGTTTCTGATTAAGTATTTCATTGCTTGTTGGAACATGTTGTTTTTAAAACTTGTTGTACGTACAAAGTTTTTGTGTGTTTTTCAGCTCCTTTCTCACCTGAATTCTGTTCCTGAATATATGCATTTTAAATGTAATATTTTGGTGCATGCAACCTGCATTTATGACTTCATAGGGGTACAAACTGATTGTAAAGTGATGCTCTCTGTGAGAAAGGTTTACTAGAAAATATGCAACTGTCTAGCAAACAATAAAGGAAAGTGGTTGTTATAGCATACCTATTAAATAGAAAATGAGAAACCAGCTGGGAGAGAGCAGTAATCTGAAGTCAAACCAAGAAACTACCAGATGTGGTCATCAATCAATTCAAACTCAATGCAAATAATATAATCTATAGCCACAAGTATGATACTCAGAATATTGATATATACTGTAACAGTAGGCACAAGAAGCAACAAGAAAAGTTATTGATGGAAATAATAACATTTACAGTTAATTTTAAAATAGTTTACACATACCATTTTCCACCTGTCTAACATTGTATAGGTTACCCTAAAAAAAATAAAAAAAATAAAACAGCTTTGTTCTGTGGCATCGGTGGTATATTGCCAGGTTGGGACTCTATGGATTTGACTTGTTTTTGGAGCACATACAGCAGATGCCCTAAAAGATTGAGACCTAAGGAGAACAATTTAAAACACTGAGCTCTTTTTTATATGCTTGAGTGGTGGGGTGCAACATACCACTGAAAGATACAGTCATTAGGGGTTTACTTCTTCTGCAAAACGACTTAAGTAGAAAGTATGGGTCACATGTATGAAGGGGTCAGATTTAATGTTCTGGCATTACATGCACCAAAAGTGAGCAGTCCACTTAATTAACCGATGTATGGCGCACTGTGCACTTTGTAATGTGCCAAACGTGGGGACGTTCTGGAGTCACATCACACCGCATTCTAAATATTAGACACATTTCTGAATGTGGGACGGCAAAACTAGGCACATAACTACTTGAACAGCCAGACCAATTAAAATGTGGACTGCCTGAGTAGTCGTAATGGAACTAGATTTTCTATTAGGGAAAAAATACATATAACAAGGCAAAAATATATTTCACAGATGTAGTTCAACGTCCATACATATCTGGGTCAAAAGAAAAGAAAGGATGCCAAAGACCAAAATAATTTCTGAACCCTACTATACTATATCCAAAATCAGATTTATGAGAAGGGTGAATCTAGAAACGGGTTCAAATAAAACATGTGAATGTTAAATGTTCATTGAGGCCCAGGGGACATACCGTACGCACACAGGACAGACCGTAGGCATACAATATATCCACTGGGCCGCTTTTCGCAGGAGGCGTCTGTCCCAATCACCCCTTCTCATTGGTGTCCTAATCACTTCACACAAAAGGATAAGCATCCTGCAAAGTCATCATGTGCATCATGTACATGTCTCGCTATCAGTGTCTCTCATTTGTGTTTTAAATCACCCACGTGCTCTCTAATTCTTCTCCGAAACTCTCTTGTAGTCTTACCATTATATTGGAAGCCGCATAGATAAACATCTCCCTTGGTCTTAAAATTTCTGAATTCCCTACTTTTAAATATTTTTTGTGTTAATGTACTGGTAAATGTCTTAGTAATTTTCACAAATGGGCAATTTTTACATGATCCACATCTATGTGTACCCAATGGTTGGCGATGTTAAAGCTGTATAGCGGCAATGTACAAGATGATCCCCTAGAAAGCACCCTGTCATATATTTAATGGCAGCGGATCTTAGGGGAAACTTACTTAGCTCAGGGTCTATCTAGTAGCAATATAACTCAATGTTTTTCAAGGATGAATCTAACTTTTTTACTCTATTTGTTAAAAGTACCAGTGATTCTGGTGATATTATTCTCATTCTTTCTCCAGGTATTAATAGGTTACTCCTATCAAGTGATAATGTGTTTCTGTATGCTGTCCCTATTAGTCACTTTCAGTAAAGTAATTTATGATAATTATTAAACTATATAAATTTAATTATATAAATTTAGTAATAAATTCGAAAACATAAAATTAATATCAAATTTTATAAAAAAATTAAATAATATAATTTAATGAAACTAATACAGGATCTACCATAAATCCCATTCTCAATTAACTGTTTTAGATGCCATTGTCTAATTCTGGTAATCATTTATACACATGTGCACCAATGCACCAAAGTACCGTGGCGCGCCAAACACTAAACACATACGCTAGGCGCGTTGAACTTTAGGCGCCATTTGTGAGAGCACATTCACCATTTTCATATATTTATAAACTGGAAAAATTGTGTCGAGGCACCAGATTTCATACATGTCACTTGCAGTGTCTAAGTAAAAGCCGCATAAATGCCAGGACCCTAGCCAAACATTGTCCAGAGCATCACACTGTAATACCTCTGTCAGATTGCTTTCCTCTCCCAGTGCATCCTGGTGCCATCTGTTCTTTAGGTAAGCAATTCAAATTACATTTAAGAGAACATGGTGCCTTCTTCCACTGCTCTATGGTCCAGTTCCGATGCTCATGTTACTGTTGTAGTTTAGGTTTTGTCACACTTACTGAATTATGAGTATAGAGCTCCATGCACAGCAAGTTGCAACGCACTGTGTTTTCTGGTACTCTGGGACCTGACCAGATGGACTAGCCTTTTCCCCTTGACATATCAATTAGTCTTGATTGCCTGGGATCCTTTTGCTGGTTCACCAACTGACTTTAGGTAGGAGCTTACTATTGTATAGTGGTGACAGTCTACAAATCATGCTGTCCCAATCATGGATGTAGTAGCATTTAGCTTGAATACAATATTATGGCTTTTTGTTTTATCTTGTCTTACAGTGGGTATGGAAAGTGTTCAGACCCCTTTACATTTTTCACTCTTTGTTTCATTGCAGCCATTTGGTAAGATCAAAAAAGTTCATTTTTTTGCTCATTAGTGTATACTCTGCACCCCATCTTGAAAGAAAAAAAAACAGAAATGTGATATTTTTACAAATTTATTAAACAAGAAAAACTGAAATATCACATGGTTATAAGTAGAGATGGGCGAATTTCTCAAAAATTTGATTCGCGGACTTCGCCGAATTTTCCGACAAAATTCATTTCGGTCCGAATTACTTCGGGACGAGTCGCGTTAAAAAACAGCTATTTCTAGGCGGCACAGAGCCTGTAGGGTGCTGTAGAATGTTGTGCCATGCTTAAATATGCAGAGGGAGCTTGGTTTGGTCTTCATACAATGTTGTGATTTAGTATGACACACATATGACTGCCGGCGCTCTTAGAATCGCTGCACTATAAAATTCCCTGGGCGCTTAAGAGGGCAAGTCTGACCAAAAAACTGAAGCGGGAATGTAGCCTTATAAAGTCATGGCAACGACAGCTGGAAAAAAACAAGCTGAGGGCTCAGGTGGCAACATCAGTAGGCCACAGAGTGGCACAGTGACAGAGTGTGGAGGTGACGGCAGCAGCCACAGCAGCATGAGGTCAGACAGTGGCACAATGACATTCTGGAGGTGGCAAAAACAGGAGTAGGCCACAGAGTGGCACAATGACAGAGTGTGGAGGTTACGGCAGCAGCCACATCAGCAGCATGAGGTCAGACAGTGGAACAATGACAGAGTGTGGAGGTCACGGCAGCAGCCACAGCAGCAGCATGAGGTCAGACAGTGGCACAATGACACAGTGTGGAGGTGGCAAAAACAGGAGTAGGCCATAGAGTGGCATAATGACAGAGAGTGGAGGTGACGGCAGCAGCATGAGGTCAGACAGTGGCACAATGACATTCTGGAGATGGCAAAAACAGGAGTAGGCCACAGAGTGGCACAATGACAGAGAGTGGAGGTAATGGCAGCAGCAGCATGAGGTCAGAGAGTGGCACAATGACACAGTGTGGATGTCACGGCACCAGCAATAGCAGCAGCAGCATGAGGTCATAGAGTGACACAATGACAGTGTGGAGGTGGGTGGCAATACCAGTCCCTGGTAAAGATGGTTGGTGGCAGATGAAGAAATTGTCAGCAGATGTGTGGCATCAGACGGGTGGCGGCATCAGAATAGTTTGAATCCAGACTCATTTCTCAAAGTTTTGGAGAGGCGTCATGGCTGATGTAATCTGACGCCTAAGGCATTGGTGTGTGGAAATCCTGGCCGATCCACGCTTGATTCATCTTGACAAAGGTCAGTCATTCCACATTTACCGTGGACAAGCGGGTTCTCCTTGGGGTAACGATGGCCCCCGCCGCACTGAACACCCGCTCTGATGCCACACTACTGACCGTGCAGAACAGCTTCTCCACTGCAAACTCGGCAAGTTGCGGCCACACATCCAGTTTGGCTGCCCAGTAGTCCAGCGTATCTTCTAACTGGGGTGGCAGAGTGTATTTGTACCAGGAAATGATGGCAAAGAGAAACAGCTCCCTTCTGCAGAGGGGGTGGAGCCTTGACTGGCTTCAATGGCATGCGTGCCACTGGCCGCTGCTGCGGCGGTGGCAGGATGGACCACCACATCTTAGCCACGGTTCTCCCAGGCCACCGGATGATGACGCTGCATGTGTTGACGCAGGGCCGTGGTGCCAACGTTAGCTCCCGGGCCACGCTCACATTCTGCCCACAGATTCACAAAACCCATATTGGGCTCCTTCCGGGTCTTAGCAAAGGACTGCCACACCGCCGAGTAGCTGATTTTAAACCGCCAACCACCCACTGAGTGACTACTGCCGCCGCTGCCTCGCTGAGCCCCTGTGCCGCTACTTTCTTGATCTCCAACGGTTTTCAACCCCATGGCCGCTTGGCTCCTAACCTCACTCTGCTGCTACCCTGCTGACTCACGGCCACACGACCCACTTGCTGGCTGCGCTGCGGCCTGCCGCGCAACCGGACGCCCTCGTCTCCTCACCCTGCTGACGCCCTTGCCTCACCCGGCCCCCAAGTGCGGTCGCTACATCATATCTATTTGTGTTTCATCGTCACTGCTGTCCTCATCACCGGCCCTTGTAATGCCGAGGCTGACCTCTCACAACATGACCTCCCATGCCACCCCTCCACACTATACTTTGCCCGCCTACTGCAAGAAGCAGGCCCGATTTTGGGCCCCCCATTCTTCCTACCAAGTACTGCTAAACTGCCCTCCTCAATTGGTTCATCCTCGCTATATAGTGCGCTGAGCCCAGACCACATAGTAGACTCTGCTGAGGAACCGGATGGGACAGAGGCAGGCTGATGACAGGTGAGGCCGCTGACCCCTCCCGGGCCATGCCAACAAAGGGTTGTGTCTGAATTCCCCCCGACTTTTGGGCTGGTTGTCAGATGTCATCTGGGAGGAAGAGGATACCTAGTCAACCAATCAAGAACCCTTTGGGTTTGCTGAACAACACACGGCCGCTAGATGACAGCGGCAGTTGTGGCCTCACCGAGTGACCCCTGCTGCGACGTCCCCTTGCTGTGCTGCGACCTTTGGGCCGTTCCGGGAATGTTTGTGCTACTGCCACTCGCAGGTGAAGAGCCTGCCACCTCTCTGCCCTGACATACTGTTTGTTGTAAAATGTACAGACACTGTTTAAATGATGAATCTTATATAAAAATAACACCCTGTTTTTGACTCCAAAAAACCCATTAACAAGCTTGGAAAAACCCTTGGATAAAAATTTGCGCTCCACAAATGGCCAGGAAAAATTTACTTGTATTGACGTTTAAAACACTGTGTGTTTTACTAAATGTAAAAAGCACAAACAGGCTTAATTAACCATCGGGCATGAATTTGGCTACAGGAAAAATGTATATAATTTGGCAATTTAAAAAGACGTTTATTTTGTCAGTACACCAGCAAAACAACGCTTAATTAACCCCCGGATGTAAATTGCACCAAAGAATTGAGCCGCACAAACTAGTAGCTTTGTAGCGTGTTACAATTGCGTGTTTTTCTACGCCACACAACAAGAATACAGTTGTAATTAACCTTTGCTTTGAATTAGGCTACAGGAAAAATTTATAAAATTTTGACGTTGAAAAAAACGGTTTCCTTTGGGCCAGCACACCAGCAAAACAACGCTTAATTAACCCCTGGATGTAAATTGCGCCAAAGAATTGACCCCCACAAAATAGTAGCTTTGTAGCGTGTTACAATTGCGGTTTTCTACCCACACAACAAGAGATTACAGTTTTAATTAACCTTTGCTTGTGAATTTGGGTACAGGAAAAATTTAAAATATTTTGGCATTGAAAAAGACGGTTTTTTGGGTCAGCACCCCAGCAAAACAACGCTTATTAATCCCGGATGTAAATTGCGCCAAAGAATTGGAGCCGCACAAACTAGTACTTTTTTAGCGTGTACAAATTGCTGTTTTCTACGCCATACAACAAGAGATTGCAGTTGTAATAAAACCTCTGCTTGTGAATTAGGCTACAGGAAAAATTTATATATTTTGGCGTTGAAAAAGACGGTTTATTTTTGTCAGCACACCAGCAAAAAAACGCTTAATTAACCCCTGGATGTAAATTGCGCCAAAGAATTGAGCCGCACAAACTAGTAGCTTTGTAGCGTGTTACAATTGCGTGTTTTCTACGCCACACAACAACAATACAGTTGTAAAATTAACCTTTCTTGTGAATTAGGCTACAGGAAAAATTTATGTATTTTAGCGTTGAAAAAGACGTTTTTTTTTTTGTCAGCACACCAGCAAAACAACGCTTAATAACCCCTGATGTAAATTGCGCCAAAAAATTGAGCCGCACAAACTAGTAGCTTTGTAGCATGTTACAAATTGCGTGTTTTCTACGCCACACAAACAAGAGATACAGTTGTAAGTTACCTTTGCTTGTGAATTAGGGTACAGGAAAAATGTAAATATATTTGGCGTTTAAAAAGAAAGGTTTTCTTGGGGTCAGCACACCACAAAACAACCTTAATTAACCCCTGATGTAAATTGCGCCAAAGAATTGAGCCGCACAAACTAGTAGCTTTGTAAACGTGTTACAATTGCGTGTTTTCTACGCCACACAACAAGAAAATACAGTTTTAATTAACCTTTGCTTGTGAATTAGCTACAGGAAAAATTTATATATTTTGGCGTTGAAAAAGACGTTTCTTGGGGGCAGCACATCACAAAACAACGCTTAATTAACCCCTGGATGTAAATTGCGCCAAAGAATTGAGCCGCACAAACAGTAGCTTTGTAGCGTGTTACAATTGCGGTTTTCTACGCCACACAACAAGAGATACAGTTGTAAAATAACCTTTGCTTGTGAATTAGGCTACAGGAAAAATTTTTATATTTTGGCGTTGAAAAAACGGTTCTTGGTCAGCACACCCACAAAACAACGCTTAATTCACCCTGGATGTAAATTGCGCCCAAAGAATTGAGCCGCCAAACAGTACTTTGTAGCGGTTACAATTGCGTGTTTTCTACCCACACAAGAGATACAGTTGTAATTAACCTTTGCTTTGAAATTAGGCTACAGGAAAAATTTATAAAATTTTGGGGTTGAAAAAGACGGGTTTTTTGGGGTCAGCACATCAGCAAAACAACGCTTAATTTAAACCCCCGGATGTAAATTGCGCCAAAGAATTGAGCCGCACAAACTAGTAGCTTTTTAGCGTGTTACAATTGCGTGTTTTCTACGCCACACAACAAGAGATACAGTTTTTAATTAACCTTTGCTTGTGAATTAGCTACAGAAAAATTTTTAATTTTTGGGGTTTAAAAAGACGGTTCTTGGGGTCACACATCAGCAAAACAACGCTTAATTAACCCCTGGATGTAAATTGCGCCAAAGAATTGAGCCCCACAAACTAGTAGCTTTTGTACGTGTTACAATGCTGTTTTTTTACGCCACACAACAAGAATACATTGTAATTAACCTTGCTTGTGAATTAGGGTACAGGAAAAATTTATATATTTTGGCGTTGAAAAAGACGGTTTTCTTGGGTCAGCACACCAGCAAAACAACGCTTAATTTAACCCCTGGATGTAAATTGCGCCAAAGAATTGAGCCCACAAACTAGTAGCTTTGTAGCGTGTTAAAAATTGCGTGTTTTCTACGCCACACAAGAATACAGTTTGTAATTAACTTTTGCTTGTGAATTAGGCTACAGGTAAATTTTATATCTTTTGGGCGTGTAAAAGACGGTTTCTTGGGGTCAGCACATCAGCAAAGCAACGCTTAATTAACCCCTGGATGTAAATTGCGCCAAAGAATTGAGCCGCACAAACTAGTACCCTTTTTAGCTGTTACAATTGCGTGTTTTCTACGCCACACAACAAGAGATACAGTTGTAATTAACCTTTGCTTGTTTAATTAGGCTACAGGAAAATTTATATATTTTGGCGTGAAAAGACGGGTTTTTTTGGGTCAGCACAACAGCAAAACAACGATAAAAAAACACGTGGAAGAAAATTGCGCCAAAGAATTTAGCCGCACAAACTAGAAGCTTTTTAGCGTGTTTTCAATTGCGTGTTTTCTACGCCACACAACAAGAGATACAGTTGTAATTAACCTTGCTTGTGAATTAGGCTACAGAAAAATTTATATATTTTGGCGTTGAAAAAGACGGTTTATTTTTGTCAGCACACCAGCAAAACAACGCTTAATAACCCCTGGCTGTAAAGTGCGCCATAGAATTGAGCCGCACAAACTAGTAGCTTGTAGCGTGTTACAATTGCGTGTTTTCTACGCCACACAACAAGAGATACAGTTGTAATTAACCTTTGCTTGTGAATTAGGCTACAGGAAAAATTTATATATTTTGGCGTTGAAGAAGACGGTTTTTTGGGTCACCACACCCCCAAAACAACGCTTAATTAACCCCTGGATGTAAATTGCGGGAAAGAATGAGCCCCACAAACTAGTAGCTTTGTAGCGTGTTACAATTGCGGTTTTCTACGCCACAGAACAAGAAATACAGTTGTAATTTAAAATTTGCTTGTGAATTAGTCTACAGGAAAAATTTATAATTTTGGGGTTGAAAAAGACGGGTTTTTTGGGTCAGCACATCAGCAAAACAACGCTTAATTAACCCCTGGATGAAAAATTGCACCAAAAAATTGAGGGGCACAAACTATAGCTTTGTAGTGTGTTACAATTGCGTGTTTCTACGCCACACAACAAGAGATACAGTTGTAATTAACCTTTGCTTGTGAATTAGGCTACAGGAAAAATTTATATCGTTTGGCATTGACAAAGACGGTTCTTGGGGTAAGCACACCAGCACAACAATGCTTAATTAACCCCTGGGTGTAAATTGCGCAATAGAATTGAGCAGCCAAAAATGAAGTGGTATTTGTATTGTAAAAACGCGTTTCTTAAATGAAATACAACAGGAACTGGCTTAGATCCACTTGGATATTGAATGTATATGCAGCTGCAGTTGGACGCACACTGGATTCAGATCCAATACCCCAAAAAATTAAAATAGAACATTAAGAAACAGTCTCTGAGACAAGCTGAGACACCCCACAAATATCGCTGTATAAAAAAATCAATTCTTCAGTAAAGCTATCAGCCGCGCAGCACCTTCCCTGATGACCACAGTGAGAAGGAGTTTGAGCTCCCGGCGTCGGCCCCCGACTTATATAAGCGGGGTACGTCACAGAATCCCGCTGGTCTCTGATTGGCTTTATCTCAGCACATGTACCCCCTTCCCCCCCCAAATTTTCCCTTTTGCCCTTTTC
>JAODAL010067873.1:0-17084 GCA_025379985.1 Phyllomedusa bahiana
TAAAGTAAAAACGGGCAAAAAAATTTTTATTTAAACCCCTTGGATTTTAAATTGGAAAAAAGGAAATGTGTCCCAACAATTCCCAGTTTTTAGCGTGTTAAAACGTGGATTTTAGGAACAAAACAACAGAAAAAACTTGAAATTTAAACCCTTCGGATTTTGAATTTTGCTACAGGAAAAAAAAATTTTTCTTTGGCGGTGAAAAAAGGAACGTTTCTTTTAGTGAACCACAACGCCAAGAACGTTTAAATTTAAACCCCTGGATCTAAATTGCGCAAATAAATGAGAAAACCCCAAAAATTAAGTGGTATTTGGTTTGGGAAAAACGCGTTTTTTTTAAACTTTTATAAAACGGGAAACCCAAGGTTTAAAGAAAAACCCTTGGGGGTATTCTTTTTTGTGATGAAAAAGAGCATTTTGCATTTTAAAATTTACATGCAGCTGTTTGGAGCACCCCTGGACTTCATTTCCCAAATTTCCCCACAAAATCGAATTTGAAGTAAAAAGAAGCTGTCTCAGCCCAAAAATGCTGTATAAAATTTTGTGTTTTTGTATGAGATATCAGAACCCAGCACCCGGCGGCCCGGGCAGCCCCTTTTCCCTACAACGTAAAAAGGGGGGGCCGGTTTGAGCTGCCAGCTTTTGCGCCCGGGACTTTTTTTAGTGCGATGACTTTCACAAAAACCCCCCGGTCTTGTTTGGCTTCTTTCTTGCCCCTGCATGCAGGCTTTCCCCCTTCTTCCTCCCAGACTTCTTTGCCCCATTTTCCCGCCATGTGCCCCCTGATTTTATAACCCAAAAACAAAATTCGTTCCCGCAAAATCACCCAAATTTTCGACTTCGTTCAGAACCGAAGTTTTCCGGGAAAATTAAAAAACCGAATTCCCTTCGTTAAAATTTCAATTCCCCCATCTCTAAAAATTGAGGGCAGTGAAAAAGACTTTTAAAGAAAAAAAAAAAGGTTTTGAGACCCTAAATTTTTTGGGGTTTGGGTTTTGGTGACAAATTTTTTAATTTGAATTGTTTTGGAATGAAATTTTTTAAAAAAGTTTTTCAATGTTATTTTCTGGATTTTTTTTTTTAGATTTTGTTTCACAGTTGAAGTGTAACTATGATAAAAATTACAGATCTCTCCATACACTTGCAAAATCGCCAGTTTTATTAAATATTTATTTTTCTACTTAAGGGGTTTTTTTGGGTCCTCCCCTTTTAGCTTTAAAGGGAGAAGGGTTTAAACTCCCCCTGTCTGGGTTACTCACGCTGCCTATAAGGGCCGACACGCAATGGAAAATAAGATGACAAGGGTGGTTTTATTTAGCAAAAAAAGGGAAAATTCCCCTTAAGGGATTTGGGTTTTTTCCCCAAGATCAAGTTACATTATAAGTTTGATGCTGATGATTTATTGTATATTTGCAGCAATGTAATCTGAATAGTGTAGATTTATACAAAAAATTTAATTTCCAGTTGTAAAACCCTAGTGGATTTGAGGGAGCATCAAAAGGATATACTGTACAGGGATTCACATTTTCAAAATAAGGTTTCATTGCAAAGATGAAAACGGACTTGAAACATCGTTTAAAAACAAACATCGGCCCGGGGCCCACGGGGGCCGTTTTTTTACAATTGTGTTTAAATTTTGGGTTTTTGGGCCCTGTTGGGTTTGGGTTTTTGAGAGTGGAAAAAAAGCACAAACCCCCAAACATTGGGGAACCCAAACCTAAACTTTTGGCTGGCCCTTCCCCCAACAATCTAGGGGGAATGGGTTTTTAAATTTCTAGGTTTTAAGACTTCTTTGGGTTTCCCATGGGGAACCAAAACAGGGGTTTCCCCCTTCCCTTTTTTCACAGAACAAAATGGGGAAATTTAAAAGGGGGGCTTTGATTTGGGTTTCTATCGCAAAAAGAAAGTGTTTCCCTAGTCGGTTTTTTTTTTTCATTTTAAGGCCTTCTGCTTTTTTTTAAGGGCTGAACCATCAGTGGGAAAAAAAAAAGCTAATGGGGTTTCACTGACCCCTTTCCTGAAATTTATTATTGATTCCCGTGGGTCCTAGTTTTTCCCCTTAGTAGAGTAAAAAAATTAGCATAATTTTAAATTTTTTTTCAAAATTTTTTGGTTAAAAATATGTCTTTTTGTGGAAAGGTTTTATGGGGAAAAGGGGGGCTGTTAATTTAAACTGCCAGTTTAAAATTAGAAAAAGAGGGAAAGTGTTTTTTTCCCAAATTTCCCCCAAAGAATATTTCTTAATGTATTATATTGCACATTAAATAAATTGGGATCATTTGAAAAATTCAAATTTTTCCCACAAAAATTTTCATATGGATATGTTGACTGTAAAAGATTACGGCTCAAGTAACAATAGAGAAAACAAATATGTTTGTTTGATTGCCGTTTGCTAAGTATGAATTTTTATACTGTACTATCTGAAAATGTTCAGGAAGGTGTGGAAGGGCCACCGATGGGATAAAATGGCTCTGCCCTTTCTTCTAGATACATCTTAGTACCGTATATTAAAGCATAAAAGATGTCTTAACCCCTTACCGCCGGAGCCATTTTTGGCCTCTCTGAAGAGCCCCATTTTTGAAATCTGTCATGTGTCACTTTATGTGAGAATAACTTTTTGAACCTATCCTTTGTGATTCAGAGATTGTTTTCTCGTGACACATTGTGCTTTAAGATAGTAAAAAAATTTTGGTCCAAAAAAGGGCTTGTTTATTTGTGAAAAATATCAAAGTATCGTGAAAAATTTTAAAAATGTATCAATTTCAAACTTCAAAAATTTCTGCATGAAAGGGACAGATAGATATTCCCACTCAAATTTGTTTTTAACTATTAAACTATTTATGGGGGCTTAAAAATTTAGTGTAATTTTAAAATTTTCAAGAAATTTTGCATATACATTTTTAGGACCCGTCTAGTTCTAACGTAATTTTTGATTGACCTGTATGTTAGATCCCCCCATAAATGCCCTCATCTAAGAAACTACACCCTTAAAGTTTTCCCAAAACAGCATTTAGGAATTTATTAACCCATTAGGTGTTTCACGGGAAATTAAAGCAAAGTGGAAGTGAATTTCAAAATATCACTTTTTTTTGCAGATTTTCAATTTTTATACATTATTCACAAGAATACGGTAAATGTGATCATGGAAATGCAATTTAATATTGATTTCCCAGATTCTGGCGTTTTCAGAGATATCCCATTACGATTTTATTTAGGCGCCATTCCAGGTTTGCAGACAACCTAAGGTGCTAAAACTTAATAAATGCCCCTAAAAAGACCAATTTTGGGAAAACTAAACCCTTAAAGGGAAATTTTATAAGGGGTTTGTAGTGAGTATATCGACCCCAGGTGTTTACAAAAATTTTTAGCGTTAGGCTGTGAAAATTAGGAATTTTTTTTTTTTCAATAATCTGCAATTTTAGCTGAAAATGTTTAATTTTTACAAGGCATCCTGGTAAAAAGGACCAAACCTTGCTACGCAATTTCTTCCAAGTTCAGCATACCCTACATGTGGGTGTAAACTGCTGTTTGGGCGCATGGCAGGGGTTAAAGGGAGGGAGTGTTACTTGGCTTTTGGAACGCAGATTTTGGTGGGGCCTTGTCGCATTTACAAAGCCCCCAAAGGTACCAGAACAGGAGAAACCTTCCAGAAGCGCCCATTTTGGATTCAGCACGCCTCATAGATCTCATCTGGGGTGTATTGTGCATTTAGGGTGCACAGGTTTTCCCAAAATTTTTTTTTTTTTTGCATTGGGCTATATAAAATGGGGGGAAAAACGAAATTTTCACCATTGTTTTTTGGGCTTCAATTTTACAGCGTTCGCCGTGCAGTATAAATGACGGGATATCTTTACTATGGGGGTCGTCCCAAATTGCAATGATATAGATTTTATATATTTTTTTTGTTTTATTACTTTTACACAATAGAAATAGGTCTATAAAAAATTGCGTTTTTTGTTGTCCTGTTCTGATAGCCATAACATTTTCAGTTTTCTGTAAAACGGAGTGATTATGGGCTTGTTTTTTGTGGGATGAGTTGACATTTTATTAGTACCATTTTGGGGGGATTGCTGCTTTGATCACTTTTTATTAAGGTTTTTGTGAGGCATTTTGAACAAAATACAACATTCCCGGTAGTGTTTTTTTTTTTATTTTTTCAGGGTCCCGTGCAGTTTTTAGTGACAAAGTTAGTATTATCTAGCAGGTCGATACGATTACAGCGATACCCAATTTGTATTTTTTTTTATGTTTTACTGCTTTTACACAATAAAAACACTTTTATTCAAAAGGAAAACACGTTTTTGCCATCGCCCTAGTCTGACAGCCATAACTTTTTTATTTTTCTGTGTATGGAGCTGTGTAGGGGGTTGTTTTTTGCAGGATGAGTTTTTGATCATTTTTGGGGGGACAAGACTTTATCAGTTTTAAACTCGTTTTTTTGGAAGGCAGGGTGAAGAAAATACTTCAATCCTAGTAGTGTTTTTAGTTTTATTTTTAAACAGCACTCACCGTGCAGTATCCATGACCAGTTAGCTTTACTCTCTGGGTCGATACGATTACGGCGATACCCTATTTTGTGTGCTGCAGGATGTACAAAAATCGCAATTCTGTGACTGTTTTTTGTTTTTGTTTTTTACGCCGTTCACCGTACGGGTTTAATTAACATGACAGATTTATAGGGTAGGTCGTTTCGCACCGGGTGATACCCAAATATGGGTACTTTATTTATTTTTGATCTTTTTTGGGGTTTATTGGGGTTTGTAAAGGGGAAAAGGGCAGTGTACAGTTTTAATTTTATTTTTTGTGTTCGTGTTTTACTTTTTTTTACTTTTTTTTTTTACTTTTTCAAAATTTTTTTACATCTCCCCGTGGGATTTGTGAAAAGCAAATCCCCACTGGGGAAAAAACAATTGTTAGATTGCTGTTTGAAGAGGCGATCTGTGCACAGGTTACTGCTGTGCACAGGTCGCCATGGCAACTAGTGACACCATGCCCACAATGCATTGTGGGCATGGTGACGTCAGACTACCGGATGCTTCAGGAAAGCATCCGGGGAGTCCGGTAGGAGAGGCGAGCGGCATCTCTGCCGCTGCATCGCCGATCGTTTGGCAGAGGGAGGCTCACTCTCCTGCCTGCGCCTTCATTATTGCGGCCATGACAGGCTGCGGTAATGATGCTTTTTCACCCCCGGCCCGGAGCTCACTCTGGCGGGGGGTTGATGAGGCATGAAGCCAGCGGTAATTTACCGCTGGTTCCATGCCACGATCGCGCGCGGCTCGTCCGCAAGCCCGCGCGTTCGCCAGGGGTATGCATTACGTCCATTTGCGGGAAGTTTACTTCCCGCTAGGGCGTATGCATACGCCCAATGTCGGGAAGGGGTTAAAGGAATAATAAATGCGGTACTCAACATTTACACAATATGGAAAAAACAGTGAAAGGAGTATTCCCATCACACTGATTAGCTTTAAACATGTAGGTAAAGGTAAATAAAGATTACCAAATACATTGCTGTTCTGATTTTGCTTCATTTCGGAATTAGAGCAGTTCCTATATCCTGCTTATTTACAGAAGGTTTCCGAAGATGCCGACCCCTGATATAGGTAACTTTTTCATCATTAGATTTAAGTGTTTTAATTAGGTATTTATTTGATAGGTATATAAGGCTTAACAATGTGGTAGCACGCATGCTTGAGAAATTATGCAGGATAACCTCCGAAACTTCACACAGCTGTACATGCCTCTCTGACTGGTATCTGGCAACTCCTTGCTAGTCCGAATGGGATTGTATGCATAATGGACTGAATGGACTGAGAGTTCCACAACTTGAAAACTTGAGCATATCACTTTTTACTATTTTCTACAATGTTATTAAGTATAATGAAGTACATATATACAAATTAAAAGAAGACAAAAAGGACAATAATATGTGTTGACCTATTGTTGCATTGGATGCCAACCACCTCTCTCAGCTCTAGCAGTCTTGGCTAGGTTGGTGCCTCACTTTATGCTGTGTCACATCAGCAGCCAGGAGCTTGTTTATCTTTCTTAGTGACAACATTTAACCCATTAGAGCTCTGTAGCCTTGTATTTTTTCTGTGAAAACCTCTCCATTACCAATTTCCCTCTAGCAGGTCAAGCTAGGAAAAGCAGAGCTGAAATGTCAATCTCTGCTGTAGAACAGCCAACAGCCTGAACAGAAAGCAGAGCATGAAGCGGGCTGTGAAGTTAGCTCTTTGAAAAAACCCCGATAAAAGTTTTTCTGGAGATCCCAATCAGTAAGGATAGGCCATCAATATTGGGATCTTCCAAAACCCTGTTAAATAAAAAAATACTACATGTAATTATACAATTCAGGCACCAGCTGCAACAACAGTACCCTATTTGTAAAATAAAATGTTTATCCCTATTAAACATATAAATAAAATTAATAAAAATGTAAAGATCACAAAAAAAGTTTGTATTAGAAACATTTTTTTCACTCATTATGTTACAGAAAAAGTGGCTTTTTTGATGTTTCTGTTCTGCAAATATGTGGCTTTAATGGTAGTAATGTGGTTATGGGGTTTATTAATCATTTTTGTTGCTTTTTCTGTTATAGTTTATTTTTTTTCCATTGCCTGTGACTTGCACATACAGTGTGTCATCCAATGTCAATTTTGTTATCTGAGCCGAAAGAGAAGTCTTCCCTGATAAGACTGAAAGGTCAAGAGCATATTCTATTGTGCAGTCAGATTAATGGAACTTTGAAGAAGAAAACTAAAAAAAATGGGTAGAAACAAACATACTGTGATTGATAGCACTTAAAGGGAACCTGTCAACTGGACTGGCAACTTTACATTTATTGCATTTGCAAGATGGTCTAATAGTGCTGAACCAGCCCTTGCAGCTGCGTCCACCATCAACCTCCCAGTTTCCATCATGGGTTCTGTAAAATAGCTTGTCAGTCACCTATGCTGCTATCGTTTCTATCTAAGCCATTCAGCATTAAAACATTCTCTTGCAGACTTAACTCACTGGAAAACAGAAGTAGTAAATTTGGGTCTTTCCACATAAGAACTATGTGCACAGTACTGTATATCACATCCTGATGGGCATCATGGACCGGCATACACTTGCTGTGCCACAGAATATAATCTTGAGGAGGCAAACCATTTTCTCTCACAGGCAAATGTGTCTAGGAAACAATTTCTTCTAAACATGGTATGTATTTGAATGTGCCAGTTTTTTTTACCAATCATTTCACATAAATCAGTGGATCTCTATGGATGCACATAATGGTGCAGTATGGGTCCACATCAGTCTAGTGTTACTGTATTACAGATCTATCATTGCATAATATGATTCCATCCATGAGCCCATAGAGTTCAATAGTGGGCTCAATTCTGGACTCCTAGCTAAGGGTATGTTCACATGCCGTTTGTGAAATATATATTTGGGTATGTATTGCGTACCAAAATATATACCCAAATATGTTTTTAACGATGTTCCATTCACTTTTCATTGATTTCAATGTAGAATACGTATCATCGTTACATACATTATTGTATTGCGTTTTATGGATCCGTACAAAGTAGTGACATGTCACTTCTTGATCCGTTTTACGCATTTTAAAGCCAATAGAAACAATAGGGTACATTTTTGCAGTCCAGAAAATGTATCCAAATACGTACCACGCTACGTGGTATGTATTTGGATACATTTTGTGCAATACGTTTTATGTATTGTAAAAACGTATTCACTATGCCATGTGCAAATACCCTTATACTTTGGTAGGGATGTTTAGTAAGAGCTTTTACATCATCTAGGTTTTCTTTGGCACAGCATCATACAATTGCACTAATCTGGGTAGTTTATAGAGCAAAAGGAGCAATTAACTAGGTTCGCTACCACACACCTTCCAGTTTTCTCCAGCAGGTTACAAACAAAGACAGACCTATGAGTCTGAAAACATCTCCTAACATTTAAGGGGACATGTAGGAAAACTATCTAAGTCTAAGACTTTTTTTGTTGCCCATAGCAACCAATCAAAGCTCCTTTTTTATTATTTCAGAGGCTATATAAATAATGAAAGGGGAACTCTGGTTGATATTGACAACAAAGAAAGTCTTAGACCTTGACCGTTTTCATACATGAGGCCTATTGTGCATGTCAAGATTAGGCCACACCTCTAACCACACCCACCCACATGACATCACACCAGGACACACCTCCAACCAGGCCTAACCACACTCAATCATGTCCAACTTATTCTCGCAGACTAAATAATGAATTCAAGCAAATAGCTATTAGAAAGTTTTCTGTGGATGATACCACTGAGTAATGGTCATCCAGTTACCAAATAATACTGTTATACAAGGAACAAATATTATCACCATATTTTAACCAACCAAACTAGTATACCTAAGCCAATATTATTAATGATAATACTATAATAGGACTAAATAATACTGCCACACTTATCACCACTACATAGTGACTGAATAATACCGCCACAGGTTCCTGAACATAAACCATTACAAAGCTACCAATATTACCACTATACAGGGACCATACAGTGGTAGATACCAGTTATACACAGACTCTGTAGATATAGAAGTGATTACAGTACAGTTAAAGCCAGTGACTCACAGGTGACGTCTTCTCCGATGAGTCGTTTACTATCCCTTTTCTTCTCCATCTAGTCCAGACAGACCACCATGAAAACATTTTGTGGCCATGACTTGTCTCTGTTGGCACCTTCCTACCTGTTCCCCACCTCGTTATAAACTTCCCATAGGGTGATATTTTGTGGGTGAGAGGTTATTCGGTTATAGGTGGGGGTTGTATTTTGTGTTGGCACTAGGCTACATAACAAAGTGCTGAGAGGGGAGTGCAGTAGAGGGTGGTAAAGGCCACAAAGCCTCCTTGGAAATTATGCTGTTGCTTTCTCATATACTCCCCAGGAACATGTTGAGCATCTTGAACTTTGTCCCTTTGTAGTATATTTGTTTTTTTGTAGCGTTTCTGTTCTTTAACAGGTTTCCCTGCCGGACTTGTTGGACTATGTCAGACCAGCATTGGATCCATTTCTTTTATAAAATAATCTATGAGGGATGTTGTCAGGAACTGTTTATTTAAAAGAAGTGGGGGTTTTTTGTTACCTTGTGGTTTTTTTCATCCTTTTATTACAGTGTCTGCCAGAGACCTCTACATTACTATCACTGGGACTGTGGTGTGTTTTGTCTGTACTTGGATTTCCATAGAACAGAATGGAGAGACATGCACAAGTGTGACCTACTCTCCATTATGAGTAGATATTTTTGGTGGCCTGTTCCTGAGAAGGTGCAGGTTCCAGAAATGCTATCAATGTGTAAGATGGGAATACCCCTTTAAGTATATGGAAGAAGTTTTACATTTTGCATTCTGCAACCAAACACGCACTTTTTAAATACTATGACACATCCATTAAGTTAACCAGAAAGAAGCCCCCATCAAATATTTAAGAAAGTGTCTTTTACTAACCTTGAAATAGGCTGGTATTACTGGATTTTACTGTGAATTTTGCTCCATATCACATCTCATTATTTTAATGGGATTTTTATTCATCATAGTTTATATGAAAATCCACATGTAGTAAAAAACAGTGATATGTCACCAACTGATGTAATTTCTATGTTGATTCTTCTATCTAAAACTGTACCAAAGTTTGACATACACAAAGTAAAAACCCATGCTAAACATCTGAGAGTGTGCCTCAAATCTGTAATGAAGTTTTCCAATGAAAAATTTAACTGTGTGAGCATACCATAAAGGTAGTCTTCATTTTATGATGTTGGTACTATCGTCTTGGTGCTATTTGCCTTCCATATTAACAAGAAAAATATTTTAAGAATTTTTTAAGTATGTTCTTTATTCATATTTACTAGTTAATGAAATGTGTCATACTGAGGAATGACAGGACAATATGTGTGACTCTCTAGGGATTTCACACCTGTTTTCCCGGAGCTGTATACTAAATTTTTATGTGCACACCTTATGTAAACAGAATGTGCTTGCAGTTGAAGTTCTCGCCTGCCCTGTAGCAAAGTGTTGAAAAGCCTACTCTATTTGTATGGTATTATAGCTATATCGATCTTACATCATATTATTCTTGTACATGGTTCTGTCATCAAACAAGATACATTATGTAAAGGAACATAAATATCCAGCACTGAACACCATTTTTTTTATACTAAATTGGATGAAAGTGAGCTGGTTAATCCCCCATTATATTTTTACTGTTCACAGGTTGCACATGCTTTGCCTTATAAAAAAAACAATTGTGATAAAAAGTGATCAGAAAGTTGTAAGTATCCCAAAATGGTATCAATAAAAACTACACGTCAGTCTGAAAGAAAAAAGCCCTCACACAGGTCTGTAGGCTGAAAAATAAGGAAAGTTAGGGTATGTTCACAAGGCGTAATTGCGGGGCGCATTTTGCCATATATTTGTGCTTTAATACGGGCGAAATGCGTGCCGCCATTATGTGGAGAACTATGAATTAAGAGTCGTCTCCCCTGGCATACAATAAGACATGCAACTAATAATAGAAGTGAATGGGGTCGGCTCTGATCAGCATACAGCGTACTGCGGTGTGTACAGTACTTATTGGTCTCAGAATATGGCAATCCAAAGCAAATCTTTCAATAAAAGTTTTTTTATTTTAAATAGTAGAACATAAGCAAAACTATAAAAAAAGGGAAAAACTGAATGTACTGCCCTGGGAATAAAGAAAATATCCATTTAAACTCACAAAAAGACAAAAATTAGCAAAGAGATGGCGAATTTCTAAAAAATTGGGTTCCCGGGATTTTGCCAAATTTTTTCCGACAAAATTCTACTTCGGGACAAAACGCGTTAAAAAACACTTTTTTCCGGGGCTGCACAAGCCGTAAACATTGTACCATTTTTAAATATGAGGGGGACTTGGTTTGGTCTTCATACAATGCTGTTTAAAAATAACACGCACATGACTCCCCGCCGCTATTAGAATCGCTTCACTCAAAATTTTCGGCATTTTAGGGGCAAAATTGCCCAAAAAAACTGAAGCAAATCAGCCTATAAAGCTTTGGCACCCCAGCTGGAAAAAAACAAGCTGAGGGCTAAAATCTCCCATACGCAAAAAACAGTATGGTTACTGGAGCGCCACAATTGCACACAGAAAAGGGGACTCACAGCGGGGTCACCAACCCAGAGTTTTAAAAACCGTCACAAAATATGACAGAACCTTTTTGTTAAACCTGAACATGTAGGGGCCCCCGAAGAGGGGAGAGGGTGTGGGGCAGTAATTTGCTTGACGCCTGTTTTTTTGCCCTTCCTTTCCCCTCTTGTCCGCTTTCAATCGGTCAATAACCATTAGTATTGCAAAGGCCAAAAACAAAAAATTGATCCAAAAACAGAGATGACATAAAGGGGAAATTTGCAGTCTTCTTTTTCTGTATCCACTCCTGTTTTTGGGGTAGCAATCCTACCCTTCCCATTCCTTCTGACAGGTGAAAAAAAGGGGGAAAAACAAAACAAGGGGGCAATTCATAGAGTGTTGGGGTGGAAACAGCATTAGGAAACCCCGGGGTGTTCCATAGCCCGGGGTTCACTTGGCACAGCATAAAAGGCCCACAAGTGGCAAATGACAAATTTTGGGGGGTGGCAGAACATCAAGCCACAAAGTGGCAAAAATGAACATGTGGAATAAAATCATCAAAGCACAGCATAGTCAACCGGGAATGACAGATTAAAGGGCACCAAAAAGGAGTAGGCCACAGAGTGGCCCCATAAGATTTTAGGTCAGGCAGCCCCACAGCGCACATGAGGCCCAGAGAGTGCACAAGATTTCTGGAGGGGAAAAAATAGGAGTACCCCACAGGGGGCACAATGACAAGTGTGGAGGTCACGGCAGGAGCCAAGCAGCAGCATAGGTCAGACAGGGGCACAAGGACGGGTTAGGCACGGCAGCACCAACACATGAGGCAGACAGTACACAATAAAATTTTGAAGGGACAAAAAACAGGAGTACCAGAGGGGGCACAATCAAGAGTGGAGTGACGCGGAGCAAGCAAGGTCAAAGGTGGCAAAAGACACATGGGAGGTCACGGCACCACAACATAGCACAGCATGAGGTCTGAGGGGCAAAATAAGATTGGGGAGGGGGGTTGAATCCCAGTCTTGGTAAGTTTGGGGTTTCAGATGGGAAACTTCAGCAGATGGTGGCATGGGGCGGGTGGCCTCAGAATAGTGGTGGGTGGGTAGTTTGAAACCCCAACTCTTGTCTAAAATTTTGGTGAGCGCCCAGGCTGATGTAATCACGCCTAAGCATTGGTGTGTAAAATCCGGGCTATCCAGCCTATTAAATCTTGACAAGTCGTCTTTCCCACATTTCCCGTGGGAAAGCTTTCTCCGGGGGGAACAGGGCCCCCCCCCGCCGCACTGAAAACCCCTCTAATGCCACACTACTGGCCGGCAGGACACTTCCCCCTTTCAAACTGGGCAATTGGGCCACACATCATTTGGCTCCCCATATCCAGATTTTCTAACGGGAGGGGCAAGGTTGTCCAAGTAGGCACCACCTGTTTTTTTTTCACGTCTGCTCCGTCCCTGTGCTGCTGGGACTCCCCCCACTAGGGGGGTGGGGAAGCTTCTCATCACGACCCAGACTTAGGTTTCTCTGATGGGGCTGTACTGCCCCCCCCCCCCCCCCCACCTTTTCCCCCAGCACCCCGGGAGTGGTATGAGTGCAGAGGTCCCCCCATCAACCCGTCAAAGGGTGACGATCGCACATAGACACGGGCCCAAATGCTACGGGGGATTTTTTATGTATTTGAGTTTCCCCCTACGCAAAAAGGCTCCCATTTGGCCCTACGAGGGGCCAAAAGGGGGGAGAGCCAAAATCATCCCCTGCCGGTGTGACTACGGCTTCATACCCGGAAAAAAACATGCTGGGCCTTTTTGCACAGGTATCCGAGGGACTCCCTGCCTCCATCTCCACGGGAATTGCCACTGCTTGCGGGTCACGGCCTCGTCTTTCCCCATCCCATCACCCCCCAGCCTTTCCTGCTCCTCCTTCCCTTACCTGGGTAGAAAAACCACTCATTTACCCGACAAAGCTTCTGCCCAATGTCCCCCCCTCCTCCGTTCATCCCCCCCGGGCTCATTTGGGCCCAAATGTGTCCCACGTCTTCAGTTCCCCTTCCCCAAAAGATTTTTTTGCAAAGTTCAGGACATGAAGATGTGGGAAAGACGTTATTCACCCCTAGTCCCGGCGCGACAAAAACGTTGCCCCTCAAATGGGCCTCAGCAAACGGCAGGGGTCACCAGACTCCACGGCTACATCAAAGTTACACGGGGAGTACCCTGTTCCCTGATCACAAAAAAAACGTTAATGACCTTTTTCCCGTTCTACAGTCGGTCCAACTGTGCGCTAATTCCAACGGGTGGAAAAAATCGCATATCAGAGTGTGTTGGGGGGGCCTTCTCCCCCCTTTAACTCAAAGGGGGGGGTTCCTGGGTTTGAAAGGGAAGGATTAATCATGCACAGTTCCCCGGCCATTTTTCAGAATCTTCTGAAAATCGGGGGAAGACTTTAGGAACCTTTTCACAACCAAAATTTAACACGGCGCCAAAAGCAGGGCGCATGGGCCAAACCCCCCTCGGTGCGCCCCGGACACCATGTTTCCCCCCAATTTTCCTCCCCTGGTTCCGAATTTCAGTTTGGGGCGGGTAAAACAACCTCAATTTTCTTGCTGCATGACGCGAGCATTTTCCCCCCGTGACTTTTGTTTGCCAAGGCAACCAGGGGTTTTTTAAACGGTGACAACCCCCGTTTCCCTACACATTTTATGATGGACAAAAACTTTGGAGGCTGAATGGTGGTTGGGGGTGGAGAAGGGAAACAAAAATTTTTGCAGGGGCAGCGTTTTTACAACAGGAGGAGAAAGGGCGTCCCTGTCCAAGTTTTTTTGGGGCTTGGGGAAAGGGAAATTCAACCAGTGGGGCCCAAATGACATGTTCTGGCCCGACCGGGAAATTAAAAGCCCACATTTCCCCGGGTGCCATGCAAACCCGGGAAAAAAAAGATAAACCAAGGGGCGGCCCCCCTTCTTTCTATATATTTTTGAAGGGCTGATACTTTCTTTTTTTTGGAAAAAAAATTAGGCTTGGAACCTCCACCCTCCCGGGTTTCCCCGGGGCAAGGGCCCTTAATTCCTGAAGGTCAAGTCAACCTTTGGAAAAGGGGCGCATCCCCAAACTTTACAAGGGGGACCGGGAAATTTGGGGTGGTTTTGGGCCATACTGTTGGGCTCTCTGCAATCGCCTAGTTGAAGACGGGTCGCCAAAGATAAACGAGGAGCAGGGCGCCCCGGGCCGGGGGAAAGATGGCAAAAGAGAACATCTCCCTTCCCGCAGAGGGGTGGAGCCTTGACCCGGCTGCAATGGCATCGTCCACTGGGGGGGCCCGGGTGCTGCGGGGACCAGGGTGGACCACCACACGAGGGCCCCTTTTCTCCCCCGGGGCCCCCGGATGGTTTACGCTGCATATTTTTTACCAGGGCCGTGGGGCCAACGGTTTCTTTCCCCGGCCCACCGCTTTACTTTCCCCACAGATTTTAAAATATACCCAAAATTTGGGTCCTCCGGTGTCTTAGCAAAGAACGCCACACCCCCGATTTTTCATTTTTTCTTTCCAAAGCTCCGCACTGAGTGACTAATACTTCGCTGCCTTTTTGACCACTGTCCCACTACTTTCTTGGGCCCGCGAAATTGGGGTTTTTTACCCCTTGGGCCCCTTGCTTTTCCCGGCCTCCCACTGCTGCTAACCCCTGCTTTACTCACGGCCACACTAACCACAACTGGCTGCGGGCCGGCCCTTCCGTAGGGGCAAGCTGAGCCCTCTTTCCCCCTGGCGATGAAAGAAACCCCTTTCTTCACCCCGGGTCCCAAATGGGTTGGGTACATCATCATTGATTTTTGTTTTGACTTCACTCTGTCCCCCTCAACAGTCTTTGGGAAACAAGGGCTTACCCCCCCAAAAAATTCCCCCATCCACTTCCTCCACATCTATACTTTTGCCGCCCACTGCAAAAAACAGGGGGAAAAAGGGCCCCTTTCTTGCTGCCAAAAAGCGCGACTGTCCTCCTCAAAATTTTTTCATCCTCGCTGTAAAAAGGGGCTGAGCCCCCGACCAATAGAATCTCTGGCGAGGGGAAACCGGAAACAGAGGGGGGGTTTTAGGAAAATGAAAGGGGGGCTGACCCCCCCACCTCCCCCCCCCCCTTAAACCCCCCGCCAACAATGGTTGTTGCCCCCCCCCCGCCCCATTCCCCTTTGCAAGTTCAGGGGGAAGTTCCCCCCCCACCCCAAATTCCCTAAACCCCGGGGTTTTCCCGCTTTCCCGGGGGGGCCGGCTTTAGGGGAAGGAGTTCCTTCCCTATTAAGAACCCCCCTTGGGCTCCCCCTTACTGTTGCGCGGGCCTGGGGCCTGGGAAAGTTTTTTTCCTCTGCCCCCCGCAGTAAGGGGCCGCCACCCTTTTCTGTCTGACAACTGTTTGTTCCCAAAATGTAAGAAATTTTGTTTTTAAAGATATCTGTAAATTTAAATTTTCACACCCTGTTTTTGATTTCCCAAAGGGAAACCCCCTAACAACTTGGGGACCCCTTGGGTATAAAAAATTGGGGGCTCCACCAAAAGGGCCCGAAAAAAAGTACTTGTATTTTGGGCCCTTTTAAAAAAACCCGTTTTTTACTGAAAAATAAAACCAAACAAACCCTTTTAAAACCCCCCGATATAAATTTTGCTAAAAAAAAAGCAAAAATTTTCTTTTTTTTGGGGTTTAAAAAACAACCCCCGTTTCCCTTTTACTTTACTACAACCCGCAAAAAATGCTTAATTAACACTTTGGGTCTAAATTGGCCAAAAAAATGAGCTTCCCCAAAAAAAAATCAGCTAATTTTTATTTTAAAAAGACGTTTTTTACTGACTTAAAAAGCAGAAAAACAATTAACCTTCGGATATTAATTAAAGCTCAGCAAAATCTCTTCTTTGGGGTTTTAAAAAAAAAAATTTTTTACCCGACTGCAATAGCACAAAGACTTTTTAATTTCCCTTGGATTAAATTGTGCAAAAGGAAAAAAAGCAGGCCCCAAAAATTTAAATTTATTTGGATTTTAAAAAACGCGGGTTTTTTTAACCCGAATAAAAACACAAAAACGGCTTAGGGAAAAA
Organism: Phyllomedusa bahiana; assembly: GCA_025379985.1. Taxonomy (NCBI): domain Eukaryota; kingdom Metazoa; phylum Chordata; class Amphibia; order Anura; family Hylidae; genus Phyllomedusa; species Phyllomedusa bahiana. The sequence continues at coordinate 16,235 of JAODAL010067873.1, forward strand.
ACCCCTTTGGGGTTTTTCAATGTGGGTCCAGAAAATTGGGCCAAACATTAAAAGGTTTTATGCACTGAAATTTGGAAAGCACACTGGGCTTCAATTTTCCCAAAACCCCACAAAACAAAATTAAATGTAAGAAAAAGCAGTCTCTGAAACAAGCTTTGAAAACCCCCCCCAAAAATCGCTGTATAAAAATTTTTCCCCTTTTGGTTGAAACTCTAATACTGGGGCTGCAGCAGCTTTCAACCAAAGGCACAGAAGAGGAATTGAACTGCCAGCGCCCGTTTCCGGGAATTAAATGGGGTGGAAATCACAAAAATTCCCCCCCCCCCTCTGATTTGGGTAAACTCTGGGAAAATGTTTATTTAACACTCCTTTCTTTTCCCTTTTAAGTTTTGCCCCAAAGTAAACCCATGTGCTTGCAGACATTTTAAACAAAAAAAAAACCTTTATTCCCTCGAATCCCCCCCAACCTTTGACCCTTTGTTCAGAATCGAAGTTATTTTCCCGAAAATTTTAAAAACCCAATTCCACTTCGTTAAAAATTTTATTTTGAGAAAAAAACCTTGTGAACGTTGTCTATAATCAAAAATTTCACATTCTCCAACACAAAAAATTCAGCAAAAACCCCACAGGCCCTGAAATCTTACGAACAATGAATGTATGAATCATTTTAAACTACATTACCGCTATTTTTTTCTATATTTATAAAATTGATTTTTGGGGGGCACATTTTTTGGGTTTTTCAAAAATATTTACATCACTCAGGGCAACAAGCCCCCAATTATTTTTTTGGAAAAAGAACAAATAAGGACCTTGGCCCGATTTAAGGAAAACCCTAGTTTCCAAACGCGCC
>JAODAL010067874.1:0-17084 GCA_025379985.1 Phyllomedusa bahiana
TTGGGGGCCTTTACAGTGGAGGTCTGAAGTTGCCCAGGGAGAATAAATAAGTAGGACCCCCCAAACTGAGATCCCGTTTAACCGGGGGTGGCTTGACATTTTTTGGCTAAAAACATGCAGACCAAGAATCTCAAGTTTTTTATATATTGTGAACTAAAATGCTCCTTTGGAGATTTCCCCTTTGTTTTTTTTTTCCCCTTTTTGCATTTGGTGTCCCAGGGTATTGGATGGTGCATATGTTTAGTGCCGCAGCCTGCCATGGCACCCAGATTCGAATTTTTTTTTCAGAAATTTTTTCTGTGCAGAACTATCTTGTATTGGCCATGTTTGTTTTTTTAAACTATATAAGGAAAGTGTCCCTCCATTTTGGTTTCCTGAACCGCCCCTCCCACGGTGTTATATAAGCACTACGCTTTGAAAGTTGGTGCTTTTTTTCATTTTTCATCTCTGCATTTTGGAGGGCCGTTTGGCACAGTGAGAGGTCTGAAGTTGACCCAGGTGAGAGATCATATAGAGTAGGACCACCCAACTGAGATCCCGTTGTAAGCCAGGGGTGGCTTGAGCATTTTTTGGCCAAAAACAAGCGGACCTAGAATCTCAAAGTTTTTTCATATATTGAGGACGGCTTTTGGGCCCTTCAGGCTGGGCAGAAGGCCCAGCGTGGAGATCCTAGATGCGCAACTAAGAAAGTTTAAATGGGAAATAGTAGCAAACCTATAGTGCATATCAGAAGCCCCCCCCCCCTACAAGCCTTCATCCCTGCTGATAGCGACTGGTGTCAGCTGTAATTAACAGCAAATGATGCAGGATCAGTGATAGAGCCTGCTCCATGCATCCTTATCATATTGTGATGTAAGTTTATGTCAAATGTCAGTAAGGGGTTAATTTCATTTTTATGCTCCTTAAACCAATATCCAATAAAGTGAGCAGTGTAGATAGGAGCATTGTCATCCTGGAAGATTGCATCCTCATTTGGAAACAAACTCTGGACCATGGGGTGGAGTTGGTCACTTGAAATATTCAGATAATTCTGGGTTGTAACTTCAAGGTTGACTAGCGGACACAAAGAGTGTCATGATAATGCACTCCAAGCTATAGAGGAACATGCTTAACAGTGCATTATAGACAGTCAACAATGTAGGGTTCACCCAGGATCTTGAGGCATATAGACCTCTGAAAGTGGAAAAAGAAGTGAATCAGACCGTATCACCTGTGTCAGTGCCTCCAGTGTCCATGATTTTTGGTCTTGCACAATTGAACACACTGTTTGATGTTTCATGGTGTCAACAAAAGTTTGGCTGTCGCATCTCTGCCATGGATATCAGCTTGCACTGAACTGGTGCCCTTAAAGGAGTTCTCTCACTACAGACATTGATGGCATATCGCTACCCGTGTTTCCCCGAAAATAAGACGGTGTAATTTTTGCTCCTAAAGACGAGCTAAGACTTATTTTTAGGGGATGTTTTATTTTTCTATGAACAAGAATTCACATTTATTGTTGAACAAAACTTCAAAATGTAATAATATACTGTAGTGATTTCATCACAAACATCAGCATAAGCAGCCAAACTCTGAATTGCATAAAAAAATGCACCATGTCTTATTTTTGGGGGCGTCTTATTTTCGGGGAAACAGGGTAGGATATGCCATTGATGTCTGGTAGGTCCAGGTCCCACCTTCTGAATGGAGAGGTGGTCAGGACTCTCCCATAGACGGGGTTCTATATAATACTGCCTGATTTACCTTTGGTCACAGGCTTCAGGGTTCAAGCACACAGGTTTGGTTTCTCCACCCAATCCCAAATCCACGTGTGTATCGTGTTCATGATACATAAAGTGTGTAATATCACACATAGATGATAATGGATGATTCATTTATATATATACGAGAAGATGCAAGTGATTACTGCATTACACAATAAGCAAAGTGTTGTACTGTCTGTCCTGCTTACTAACAGGGATTGCTCTGTATCAGAATAGCTGTGATTTCTCCTATCCACTCCTATAGTTACATCACTGACCTCTTTACCCCCTATAGACACATAGTTGACCTCTGCACCATTCTATAGTTTCATAATTGACCTCTGCACCTTCTCTGGTTACATCATTGACCACTGCACCCCCTATAGTTACATCATTGACCTTTGCATCCCCTATTGTTACATCATTGACCTCTGCACCCCCTATATTTACATCATTGACCTCTGCACCCCCTATAGTTACATCATTGACCTTTGCATCCCCTATTGTTACATCATTGACCTCTGCACCCCCTATATTTACATCATTGAACTTTGCACCCCCTATTGTTACATCATTGACCTCTGCACCCCCTATAGTTACATCATTGACCTTTGCACCCCATATTGTTACATCATTGACCTCTGCACTCCTTATAGTTACATATTTGACCTTTATATCCCCTATTGTTACATCATTGACCTCTGCACCCCCTATTGTTACATCATTGACTTTTGCATCTCCTATAGTTACATCATTGACCTCTGCACCCCCTATAGTTACATCATTGACTTTTGCATCCCCTATTGTTACATCATTGACCTCTACACCCCCTATATTTACATCATTGACCTTTGCACCCCCTATTGTTACATCATTGACCTCTGCACCCCCTATAGTTACATCATTGACCTTTATACCCCTATTGTTACATCATTGACCTCTGCACCCCCTATAGTTACATCATTGACCTTTGCACCCCCTATTGTTACATCATTGACCTCTGCACCCCCTATAGTTACATCATTGACCTTTGCACCCCATATTGTTACATCATTGACCTCTGCACCCCCTATAGTTAAATCATTGACCTCTGCACCCCTATAGTTATATCATTGACCCTTGCACCCCATATTGTTACATCATTGACCTCTGCACCCCCTATAGTTAAATAATTGACCATTGCACCCCATATTGTTACATCATTGACCTCTGCACCACTATAGTTAACATTTGACCTCTGCACCCCTATAGTTATATCATTACCCTTGCACCCCATATTGTTACATCATTAACCTCTGCACCCCCTATAGTTATATCATTGACCCTTGCACCCCCTATTGTTACATCATTGACTTCTGCACCTCATATACTTATATCATTGACCTCTGCACCCTCTATAGTTGCATCACAGACCGTTGCACACTATTTAGTTACATATTGACCTCTGCACTCCCTATAATTTCATTACCTCTGCAACCCTTAGGCCGTGTTCACACGGCTTATTCCCGACGGATTTGTGCGCCGTATTGAGCGCACAAATCCCCCCGTGAATAAGGGGCGGACGGGGGCGGGGGCGGGGCGGGGCGGGGGGGCCGCTCCCGGCCCCATTAGACAATGCATTGTTTACGGCGCGTCCGCGCCGTAAATAATGTGCATGTCATTTTTCTCCCCCCCGGCGGATTCGCCGAGCGGGGAGGAGCGACGGATTCCACTTTTTCTCAATGAGAGCGTGGATTACCGTAATTGCTGCCCGCGGATTGGCGCCGTACTGAAGCGCAAATCCGGCGCGCAGTACGGCGCAAATCCGCGGCAGAATAAGCCGTGTGAACGGGACCTTAAAGTTACATCATTGACCTTTGCACCCCCTATAGTTACATTGTTGACCTCTGCATTCCCTATGAATACATAATTGACCTCTATATTCCCTAAAGTTATATCATTGACCTCAGCAACCGATATAGTTACATTGCTGATCTCTGGGCCGCTTATATCTATCTCATTATTATTATTTATTATTGAAAGTTGGGTTTAATCACTGGATAGTTATGATGATTTGCAGTTGATTAAGGACAAATTACTAGGTTGTAGTTAATGGTGGTTACAAGTAGTGATCACAGGGGTCTGTTCGGGGTCCTGTTCTTTTTATGGTTAAATTATTTTTATTAACTTATTACCACAGTAACACAATGTACAAGTAAAAATCTATTAATGTAACAAAAGAGGACATATGCAGGATACCATTAGGCCTTTAACAGGTAGAATACATAAACAGCATATTGGTAGCTACAGTAACTACATATACAGTATCCTATATATACAAGTCAATTATAGTAATAACAGTCAAATGTCAATAATATTAAAAAAAAAACAGGGATAATGACACGAGAAGATCAGCCAAGATTGAACTAGGAAATAAACACAAGGAAAGGACAAGGAAGTGACTGAGGAAATATTAATATAATCCAAACTAACGACATAAGATGGGACCGATCTAGTTATTCACACAGCAGTTCCCATTCATTTAAAGGGGTAGTCTCACTACATTGATTCATCTTACCTCAGTCCTGTTTTCTTGGTTTCATTTTGAATTCAGGGGTGTGTTTACTGGCTTCCACTAGGCTGCAGTAGAAGCCAGGTCTGTAGCTATAGCAACCAGTGCTGACAGCCTATCATGAGAGATTGAACAGGTCTGCAGCTATAGCGACCTGAGGAGCTGATGCAACCCATACAAGAAGGGATATATATATAGGAATAGGTAGGACACTGTTAATGGACACATATTGCAAAGTGACTTGTTTTTGCAAGATCTTTAACATAAAAAGCAGCAATCCTTGTAGTGAGACAACCCCTTTAATTACGGGTAATTTCACCTCTTCAGTTTTTTGAAACAGGTCATGCTCAGCATGTAAAGTCCATAGTAGTATCCATCACAAGAGATACATCAATCAGCACTCACTAGTCTCCTTATTGCTTTATTTCAGATGGGGAGCTGACACATACCGTGTGAGTCCTATTGTCAGTACGGAGCTATGGAAGGTCACTACATAGGTGGTGGGTACCAGCTGATTAGTACAGCCAGCTCAGATCCCTGCTGTTTCACCATTTAGACACCACACCAATCGCGCCTATAGCATCTAAATGAATGAGAAACTGCATACCATTTCTCCCTCTGATCACCCCCACCCCCTGACGAGTTTGCCAAATGGTTATCATGGCAGCTGGAAGCCTCCATAGCCACCATCTTCATGTTTCTAATACTTAATAGCGCCGTCACCATGGTACACCCCTCTGCATTATGTATATAATAAGGGTGTACAAGTGATTGAGCCTCCTAGTGTTCAGGTACCCTAGGGGGACTAGAAGCCACATGTATGAAGACTGTTTAGGTCTAAAACTCACTTTTTTGCTCATAATAATCTATGGGCAAAAAAGTGAGTTTTAGACACAAACAGTTTTCATACATATGGCCCTGTGTGCAAGTCAAAAAAAGTTTTAAAAGTATAAAAAAAAAATAAAAGTTCAAATCACCCCCATTTTGCCATTTTACAAATAAAAAAACAGAAAGGAAAACATAATTGCTAGTCCTGCATCCGTATGTCCAACCTATTATAGCATCACTTATCCCATACGTTAAACACCATAGTAGAAAAAAAATTCCAAACAGCAAAGCTACCTGTTTTTTTTGTCATTTCACTTCCCCTAAAAATGGAATAAAAATTGATCAAAAAGTCACTTTTTATTCCATCATCCTGTTCCGCAGGGCATTGGTTACAATGAGGCGCTCATCACTGTGTGATGGAGCCAAAGGGCGTCCCCTTCTTTGCTTTTCAGTGACTCTTCCAGTCTCTCTGTATCTCTGTTACAACCTTCTAATGACACTCTAAGCTCAGTGGCCACTTCCATCTGAGAGCCTCCTGCTTGAAGCAACGCAATGGCTAGGTGCTTTGGATCAATTGTACGGTGTTGTCTTGGTCTCATAATGTCAGAATGTGAACAGCAGGATGAGGAGGACTGTTTAGAGCCCAACTCAGATTGATCCCCTAAATGGGCGATTCAGGGATCAAACACCTGTTGTAAATTTTGCCATTAAGCTCCTTGATATAGATCAGCAAGTTGTGCAAAAAGTTCTGAAACACTGAACAGTTGGACATGTGCATCTAAAGGGAAGAGATGGGCTCATTTACTGCATTTAAAAGAAAAAATTCTAGAAATGTTATGTTCATCCTGTAATTTCAACCAAAAGCCAAATATCTCTGACTTTTCTGAGGAGTGTAATTGCTGGAGGTTCCAGCAGGGAAATACTTTGTAATGAGCCTATTGTCAAGGGACCATTTTTCCAGGTAGAGATTGTCTAAAGCTGAGAATCCCTTTAAAGCAGTGTTTCTCAACTCCAGTCCTCAAGACCCACCAACAGGTCATGTTTTCAGGATCTCCCACAGAATGCACTGACAGTAATTATATCACCTCTGCAATAATGCGGAAGTCCTGACAACGTGACCTGTTGGTGGGTCTGAGGACTGGATTTGAGAAACACTGCTTTAAAGGGGTTGTCTTACTACAAGGATTGCTTTTTATGTTGAAGATCTTGCAAAACAAAAACACATTTTCAATATGTGTCCATTAACAGTGTCCTACCTATTCTGAGATATCCCTTCTTGTATGGGCTGCTTCAGCTCTTCAGGTCGCTATAGCTACAGACCTGTTCAATCTCTCCTGATAGGCTGCCAGTACTGGTTGCTATAGCTACAGACCTGGCTTCTACTGCAGCCTAGTGGAAGTTAGTAAACACGCCCCTGAATTCAGAGTGAAACCAAGAGAACGGGACTGAGGCAAGATGATTCCATGTAGTGAGACAACCCCGTTTAAGTGAGACAAGACAGTGATCAAAGCAGAGCTATATCTATGTGTCTAGAGCCTGGTGCTTCCAAAAGAAAAGCGCTATTTATTCACTCATGCGTGGGTGAATAAATATTGCTTTTTTTGGAAGTGCTGCCTGGACGATTTCATTTTTGGATTAAGTGAAGGACCGGTTTGGTACAGGTTTCTACAGGTGTGCACCCATACATTTATACCCAGTGCTGCCTTTCTATCATTTTCTAAAGCCAAGTGCTGGCACAGAACACCAAGGCCTGGGGGAGGCAGCTGCTCTGAGCTGGTATCATTGGGCCCCAGTTTACTGGGCATCCCTGGGCCCCTGCTTGGCACATGTAAAGAGGCAGCTGTGTGTTTATGGGATGTGCAGACATGTATGCACAGCACAGAACACCTGTTAATCAGCCAGTTTACATCGTACCATTCCTCGTAGCACCACACCCTGAAATAATTCTACACAAGAAAAAACATCCATGTAGTTGAAGGAGAAACAATTGACATCCGCGGTCAGTGACGAACTCACCCAACCGGTTCATCCAAGCAGCTGTCAGTCTGGAGTGCTCACAGCGATGGTGCAGCCACTGGTGGTGAGAAGATCCCTCAGAATGTACCAGGTGAACCCAAGACATAGCGAGGGTCGTATAAAGATGAGGTAGAGATCTGCCCTAAAATACAAGTGAAAACAGCTCTGGAAACCTGGGATGAATATTCCAGATCAGGGGCGTAGCTATAGGGGGTGCAGAGGTAGCGGTCGCTACCGGGCCCAGCAGCCTGAGGGGCCCCAAAAGCCCTCCTGCTATAGCATGGTCAATGGCACATGGTAACTGAAGGGCCCCATTTCACTTTTTGCACCAGGGCCCAGAAGTTTCAAGTTACACCTCTGTTCCAGATATGAAATCTAGAGAGCACAAAACACTGATGTCCATGGCTCCTCATTAATAAAGTGTTATTCTAGTCTTGTAATTGCTTTGCTGCATTTGTTTTGTTTAGTTTTATACTGGAGCCATATCCAAAACTGCATTTATTCCCATCATAGGATGTCGGAGAGAGAAGGAACAGGCATGTTAAACTGCAGCACTAGGCAGTGGCTTTTTCTATTCTTCCCAATGTGAACACATATGCACTTAGTTAAGTCGAGGGAATACAGGACCCGTCAAAAGTTTTTATTGCATGGTGGATTCATATTGGAGACATGAAAACTATGAATGGACAAATAAGGAATTAAAGGGGTGTTGCCACGAAGTAAAATTGCCGTGGGAAGCTTTGAAATGAAATCACAAACATTTTCACCATTCATTATTATTAAAAATTCTGCACCGTTTTTGTTTTAGCTGCTCCTTTTGTGATCCATTGTTTACAGCTCATCTCCAGGGGATACGACCAGGGCGGAGAGCTCCTCAGTCCTGGTCGCACATGCTCAGACATCACTTCTCCTCTCAGGCAGCTACTGAGTATTCAAACGCCAGGTGCTGTCATTCTACTCCCGTCCTCTGTGCTCCTTAGTAATTAGTCAAACAGTGCAAATAAATTTAAAAAAGAAACTTCAATCAGGTTTGTGCATAGATAAAGAGAAAAAAACCCAACAGGTTTGGTTCCTGCAGGGATTTGAACCGAGGAACCTTGTACCTGGGGGGCAAAATCTTAACCTCTCATCTACTCGCAATGCTTTACATCAACAGACCTTTCTTTGACTATAGAGAGGAAAGGCCTGGTGATATCATCCTGCTGGGTCACATGATATGCATTTCAAACAAATCACACACGCCCCCTTTTGAGCACACAGAGCTGAAGAGCTGAATGCAGGAGGTAGGAAATGAGATTGTGGCAAAATCCCTTTAAATAGTTAGCAAAAAAGTGTTAAACTAGAAAAAGTTTTAGATTTTTCAAAGTAGCCATCTTCTACTTTGATGACTGCTTTGCACATTCTTTCAAACAACTTCCTCAGACAATCCCCTGCAAAGGTTTTGAAGGAGTTCCCATAGGTGCAAAGCACTTCTTGAGTCTTCAGTCCAACTCAACGCAAACCATCTCATCTGGGTTTTGCGTCATCTGATGCAGCACTCCATCACTGATCTTCTTGATTAAATAGCCCTGGAGCTGTATTTGGGGATGTCCTGTTGAAAAACAAATGATGGTTCCACTAAGAGCAAACCAGATGGGATAGAAGTCGCTGCAGAAGGCTGTGGCAGCAATGCTGGTTAGATGTGCCTTGAATTTTTAAATTAGTAACAGTGTCCCTTACATGATCCCACCTCCTCCTGCTTTATGTTGGGAACCACATATGTAGAAACCATCTGCTCATCTTTTCTGCATCTTATAAGCACATGGCAGATGGAACCAAATCTCAAATTTTGACTCATTTTTCCAGTGGTCTAATGTCCATTACTTGTGTTCCCTTGGTCAAAATATCTTCTTCTTTTTCTTCTTGTTCCTCAGTAGTGGCTTCTTTGCTTCAGTTGACCAAGAAATGCCTGATTCCTGCAGTCTCCTCTGAGCAGTTGATGTTGACATGTGTCTGCTACTGGATCTCTGTGAAGCATGTATGTGGACTCTAATCTGGGGTTCTGTTATTGGTGGTTTCTGAGGGATAACTCTAATGAACTTATCCTCTACAGAAGAGGTAACCCTTGGTCTTCCTTTCCTGGGGTGTCCTCATGAGAGAGTTATCATAGCACTGGATGGTTTTCATGACTGCACATTAGGATATCCTTAAAGTCCTTGAAATTTTCCAGATTGATTGACCTTCATATCTTAAAGTAATGATGGACGCTAAGGACGACATGTATGAATGGGGCTGCACCAGTTTTCTGGTGTACTTTGAGACAAAAAGAATGTATGAACAGGTGCACTCCAAACTTTGGCGCGATAACTCCCTTTGAAATAACTTTTTAATGTGCCAAAGATTAGGGGTGTTCTGGAGGCGTCGCACCAGATTCATAGAATTAGACACATTTATGAATCTTTTACTCCAAACCTAGGAGCAGAACAGTTAGAACAGCCAGACCAGGGTAAAGGTGGTGCCTGAGCCAGACTTGTGGTATTGGCTCTACACTGCCCTGTATGTATGACCTGCAGAAGAACAGCCAGACCAGGGTAAAGGTGGTGCCTGAGCCAGACTTGTGGTATTGGCCCTGTATGTATGACCTACAGAAGAACAGCCAGACCAGGGTAAAGGTGGTGCCTGAGCCAGACTTGTGGTATTGGCTCTACACTGCCCTGTATGTATGACCTGCAGAGAACAACCAGACCAGGATATTGCCTGAGCCAGACTTGTGGTATTGGCTCTACACTGCCCTGTATGTATGACCTGCAGAAGAACAGCCAGACCAGGGTAAAGGTGGTGCCTGAGCCAGACTTGTGGTATTGGCTCTACACTGCCCTGTATGTATGACCTGCAGAAGAACAGACCAGGGTAAAGGTGGTGCCTGAGCCAGACTTGTGGTATTGGCTCTACATTGCCCTGTATGTATGACCTGCAGAAGAACAGCCAGACCAGGGTAAAGGTGGTGCCTGAGCCAGACTTGTGGTATTGGCTCTACACTGCCTGTATGTATGACCTGCAGAAGAACAGCAAGACCAGGGTAAAGGTGGTGCCTGAGCCAGACTTGTGGTATTGGCTCTACACTGCCCTGTATGTATGACCTGCATTCTACACTGCCTTAAAGCGATTTAGAACTGGCCTGTCATCGCCAAAGTTCATACATGTTGCCCTAAGTTCTCTTTACTTGGTTGAGTGGTTCTTGCCATTATGTGGATTAGAACAGGGCTTGAATAAGGTTAAACATTGTATGGAACTGTGCACCAATGTTACACAACTCATCTACACAACAACAGTCCATCATTACATTCATAGATCATATCTATAGATCAGATTCAGGGATTATGCACATACATCAGAATCATTTATCATATCCATAGATTATATCAACTCATTAAAGTCATAGATCCCATCTAAAGATTATATCCATGCATAGATTATATCACATCCATGCATTATATCTATAGATCCCATACAATGACCATACAACCACTGGCACAAGCCACCGCTCTGTATGACCGTATAATGTCAAGGGAGGAATGTTCCCCATTAGCGATGGTGCCTCCTCATCATGATGAACGTCAATCTGAGGAGCCCCGACCAAGGCTTTTTAGGAGAAACAGAAAAGAGGCACACTGGACACAATGGGGGACATGTATGAAAACTGTCTAGGGGTAAGACGCTCTTCGTTGCCCTTAGGCCGTGTTCACACAGCTTATTTCGCCGCGGATTGGCGCTGTACTGTGCGCCGGATTTGCGCTGCAGTACGGCGCCAATCCGTCGCAGTTATTACGGTAATCCACAGTTCTCATAGAGAACAGTGGATTCCGTCGCTCCTCCCCGACTGGCAAATCCACCGGGCGGGGAGAAAGTGACATCCACATTATCCAGGCGCAATACGCGCCGTGGATAATGCAAGTCTATGGGGCCGGCGGGCCGCGCCCCCGCCCCTTATTCAAGCCGGAATTGCGAGCGCAATCCGGCTCGCAATTCCGGCTTGAATAAGCCGTGTGAACGAGGCCTTAGAGTTCAGCTTTCATTTTTTCAGAGCACTATATGAAATGGAAGGGGAGCTCTGATTGGTTGCTATTGGCAATAAAGAAAATCTTAGACCTAGACAGTTTTCATACATGAGGCCCAATTACTCTATAAGGACTAACAAAAGAAGGGATGGGGGGTAAATAACATTAGGATAACACTTAGCAACCTTCCATACTAACTCCAAACTTATAGCCACACATGTAATATACCTTAGATCAACTCCATAATCTAGAAATCACCTGTAATCACAAGGAGAATAATTATAAAATTAAATATTTTATTGATTAGACATTAATATATATTTTTAAAATTATTCAGAAAGATAATACACACAACCATGATTATTCAAGTGGGGAAATCACACCTATTTGGGTAGAAGAACATAATCAGATAATAATTCTAGGTGATAATGAATGTAATAAATACTGGCAGCAAAATAATAACTAATAAATGTGAAAAATACAAAAAAAAATAATTATGCCGACAATGTATCAAAATACATATGATTAAGTGAAAAAGTAAACTCATGTATATATGATCAATATGAACAAATATAATATTAATGTAATATAATGCAGTGTTAAAGTGCATATGTGCTAGATAACAAATATTCATCCATAAATATACATGTGACAATCACCATATGAATTCATTATTGAAAGTGCCAACATGCTAAATGGATGCACATAATAGTCACTAAATACAAAGCAATAGTGATAAGGAAATGCAAACGTAAAGATGGAAATTTGGCCAGATACTAATTTACCCAAAATTAACCGTAGGAGGAATTTCCCAGAAATTTTGGGTAAATTAATGTCTGGCCACATTTCCATCTTTACTTTTTTGCAATCCTGTATCACTATTGCTTTGTATTAATTGATTATTTATGTAGATTAATTCAGCACTTTGACATTTTCAATAATGAATTCAAATGGTGATTGTTACATGTATATTTATGGATGAATATTTATTAGCTAGCATCTAAATCACGGCTGTCAAACTGCGGCCCTCCAGCTGTTGGGAAACTACAACTCCCATCATGCCCACTGTTATATATTATACAAATGCATGATGGGAGTTGTAGTTTCCCAACAGCTGGAGGGCCGCAGTTTGACACCCCTGAAATGGTCCTGGTTGTCAGGTACATGGCCCCCAACTCTTCGTAGTGATGTCACATTATTAAGGTAATGCCTTTCTAGCTCTGTCCTCTGATCCTTATTGTCACGGGTGGTCCCGCAGCCCCTCGCCCGGGCTGCGGGCGCACTCGTGCTGTCACCCGCCGGGTCCCCGCGGCCCCTGCCGGGCCCGCGGGTCGGGTCCCGGCTTCCCCCTTCCCTTTCCCCGGGCGCTCCTGGTCCTCCCGTCCTCCGGGCCGGCCGGCGTGGCGCGGCCCCGCGCCTTAGGCGCGGCGCCGGCTCTCGGGGGTTTTAAAGGCCATTTCGCCCATTATTGGTTAAGGCTGGCAGGTGACCCTATTTAACCCTCTTCCTTCCGGTCACCTTTGCCGGATCTTTAGTGCCGTACACCCTTTTTAGAGAAAGTTTTCTTGTGCCTCGTTGTCTGACTTCCGTTTTACCGAACCTCTACGCTCCTGTTTCCTGACCACGAACCATTGCCGCCTGTCCTGCCCTCCTGCCTTTTCCCCGACTCCGCCTACGCCTCACGATTCTGTACCACGCACTCCTTGGCTGGCACCGCAACAAGTTCACGCCAGTTGGACGACCTGGTAGTTTTTTCCCGCCGCAGCAAGCCCCATCCCGTTTTGCGGCGGGCTCTGGTGAAAACCGGGTTATACTTAGATTCCGTCCCCTGGTACGGCTTACACCATCGCTTGCGGTGGTCCAGCGGATCCACTACCTGCATTCGTTACACTTATTTTGTTCCTGCTTTATCAATTGGTGTTGCATGTTGTGTATTGCTCTCATGGTGACAACGCTTTGCTATTTTCCTGACCACACCAGAATCTGGCAGCGCCATTTTCTCCAATCCATAACTTTTCCGGTGCCCACAAGCTAGATATCCTCCTGCACACTGCACACTGCAAGGGGATTTCTTAGACCTTGGTAACAAGAACAACATCTGAGCAAGTAAAAATATACCGTATATGCTTTTTCTTTTCTGGCTGAGCTGCCCACATTTTATACTCTCCCCTCACAATCAGATCAGTAATATTAGTCCTGGCTCTTCCTTCATTCTCACACCAGTCCTTAGTGTCCCCTCACTGTTGTATCAGTCCTGATTCTCTCTTAATTTTCACACCAGACCTTCATTTCCCTTCCCAGTCATATCAGACCTGATATCATATTACTCACACATCACCTCATTCTCACATCAATACTGACATTTACATTACTGTTACATTACTTATATATATATAGGACTAACTCTCCCATAATTGTTCTATCAGTTGTAGCTCACACATGTCACATCAGTACTGACGGTCACATCAATGATATATCACAGATGACTCCTCAATGTCATATCCGTCTCGACTCTCCCTCCACTGTCACATAAGTACAGACATTCGAGTCACTGATACATTAGGACTGAGTCTTCCCTCATGCTCCTTTCCCTGTCTTACTAGTTGTGACTCTCACCTGTCACATCAGTACTGACACTCACATCAATTATCTCTCCTTAATGTCAAACCAGGTTGCACTGTCCCCTCATTGTCATATCAGTCCTGACTCCTCCTCTCCTTCACCTTCACATTAGTCCTAACTCTTCCTTTACTTTCATATGATTTCTCTCATCTGTCACATCAGTATTAACACTCGTGTCACTGTTATATCAGGCCTGAATCTTCCCTCACTGTCATATCAGTCCTGATGTTCCTTTCCCTGTCATGTCAGTTGTGACTCTAACCTGTCACATCAGTACTGACACTTGCTTCACTGTTATATCAGGGCCCATTCTTCTCAATGTCATATGAGTCCGCACTGTCCCCTTACTGTTATATCAGTCCTGACTCTCCATTCACCGAGTCTCTCCCTCACCAGGGCTGGGACAAGGTATTCTAATGCCCTGTGCAAGTGAGGCACATAGCCCCACCCAATGGAAAATTCAGGTCACTCCATGGCTCCTGGTGCACTCTTCCTGCCTGCCTACCCGTTGTCCGGGCCCTGCCCCTCACTGTTATATTAGTTTTAATTCTCACCTTGGTGACATCATCATTCCTGACACTTTCATCACTGTAATTTCAGTCCGCACTCTCCCTTGTTGTACACATCTTCTCCTTCACTATTATATCAGTCCTGACTCTCCTTTACTGTCATATCAGTCTGCATTCTCCCCTGTTATATTAGTCTTCTCTCCTCACTATTATAGCAGTCCTGACTCTCCCTTCACTGTCACATCAGTCCACAGTCTCCCCTGTTATATTAGTCTTCTCTCCTCACTATTATATCAGCCCCTGACTCCCCCTTTTCACTGTCAATCAGTCCACAGTCTCCCTGTTATTTTAGTTTTCTCTACTCACTATTATAGCAGTCCTGACTCTCCCTTCACTGTCACATCAGTCCACAGTCTCCCCTGTTATATTAGTCTTCTCTCCTCACTATTATAGCAGTCCTGACTCTCCCTTCACTGTCACATCAGTCCACAGTCTCCCCTGTTATATTAGTCTTCTCTCCTCACTATTATAGCAGTTCTGACTTTCCCTTCACTGTCACATCAGTCCTCAGTTTCCCATTACTGTCATATCAATCCTGACTCTCTCTTTGCTGTCATCTCATATGTGATTGACTCTGTTATGTCCCTAGTATAAAATTGTCTGCAGACTACATAAGTTATGACATAATTATGGTTGATCTGTACATAAATACCATCACCAGTGCGCAACAGCCCAGAGATGAGACCCTCAGAGTTCACTCGTATCCATGTTATCTCGGAGGATTTGGGTGGTAATTCCTTGTGAAATGGCTCAGGAGATTATGAACGGAAGACAGAGGTAAGTAATTATCATCCATACCTTGGATCAACATCTATGAGAGCTGCGGATATAGATGTAGATAAGATACCAGTGATAGAAATCCTCCTCATCTGTCTTCTTATCAGAATGGCTCCTGCAAACACTCCACAATCAATAGTGTTCTCAAGATCTGAGGGGTTCAAAAAGAGACAATTCTCCAAAATGCTGGGTCTCTCTTGACTCTTAGGATAGAAAGCCCGATCTCCACCCACCATGATGGTAGTAACAGATAGACCTTTGTGCTGGCTTTTCTCTCCCCTGGTTGCTTAAGTCCATGTGGCACAATGTGTAGGGTGCCATTACCTATAATAAGGGTCATCCTTAGCTATGGCACTGTATTCCCCCTTTGCCCCACCATAACTACAGGAGCTCTATCTACAGGGTGAGTCCCAGAACACCCTCTTATTTCAGAAACAAGAAGGAAAATGACAGCAAGGGAAAAAGAATTCCCCAGCAAGTAATGGGTGAAGAGGACTATCTTTAAGGCTATGTCTGGAACATGGCCGCCATCTCGAAAGCTGCCATATTGGATCAAAGGCAAGTTTTTCCAATGGGAAGGTGGTCATGTAAAAAATATCAGAATTGTCTAAGAAATAGATTGCCACAATCAGATTTGCATTCTCTCTTGTGGTTCAAAAGTTATCAACACAAAACTTGCAATAACAGTTATTTGCATTCAACGTGTTGTCCCTGGTGCTGAACACACAGCTGAAGGTGCTAGATCCAATTGTTATGAACCCGCATGAGAACTTTCTGTGTTGATAACTTAGGAGAAATTTCAAAGCTAATTGCGGCAACCGATTTCTGAGACAATTCTGGTCTTCTTTGTTATGCTACGAGACCCCTTCTATGGAATTTTTGGCTACCAAAAAAATGGCGGCTTTCAAGATGGCGACCATGTTCCGGACATAGTCTAAAAGATAGACCCCCTTCACCCATTACTTGCTGGGGTATTCAGACATGTCATTTTCCATTTTGTTTCTGAAATAAAAAGGTGTCTTGGGATTTTAAACCCTGCAATTCCCTGTGCCAATGGCCACCAGACATGATGACTGTAAAATGAATGGGATCTATAGATGACGTACCACTCTCTTATGTTGCTGGGGAACCTACAGAACCTCAGGGTTAGGAGTCCCATTGCAGCTGTAACCTCCGCTTCCCCAGTCATAAGGATCTTAAAAAGTGCATAGTAGAAGGGAGATTCGGCACCCCAGTAAAAGGTTATGGGCCCCTACCCCCATAACGGACACATTTTTCTCCATGATTTTTACTGGTTTGTCCATGGACCCTGCCCAGTGCCAAATGGCGTTCCAGGATTTGTCTTACCATTCTTCCTCAATTAGGCCACATTGAGTTACTGAAACCCTGCTTTGTAACATATATGGTGCAAACTATATATGTCTAGATAACATCAGTGAAGGCAGAGAGCAAAGTTGGCACAATGGGCAGCAGAGTTACTGTTCTGGGTGAGTGCCAACTCCTGTGTGTTTGCACGGAGAAGAATCTGCTGCCAATTCCTGCATTCTAAAGTTCAGTGCTTAGAAATAATTTTCTTAATTAAACACAATATATTTCCTCACATAATAATTCTGAGAGTTGTCATTAAATGGAAGGAGCTGGGGTGGGGGAGAAGCAGGCACCTACTTCTTCCCCTTTAAGGGAGGTAGTTACCAGCTCAGATGGCCCACGGGGGCCACGGGGCCCGTGGGCTCCTCAGCATGGTGGGCCCATGAGCAGGGGCGTAGAGCTATAGGGGGTGCAGAGGTAGCAGTCTTCCACATCATTGTCAATGGCACATGGTAGCTCAGGGTCCCCATTTCACTATTTGTACCAGGACCCAGGAGCTGCAAGTTACGCTTTTGCCCATGAGAATAGCTGGGTCTCACAGAGAGATGTAGCAGTTGCTCCCTCTTTCCCCCCT
>JAODAL010067875.1:0-17084 GCA_025379985.1 Phyllomedusa bahiana
GAAAACCCCCTCCCCCTCCGTGCCCCCTAGATCCCCCTCATCCCCCCCGGTGCCCCCCCTTTAAACACCCTCCAGGCCCCTTAAACCCCCATCATCCCCCCCGGGTTTCCCCCTCATCACCATTTTATCCCCCCCCCGGGGCCCCCTATATCACCCATCATCCCCCCTCCAGGGGTCCCCTATTCAACCCATCTCCCCCTCCCGGGCTCCCCATTCCCCCATCTCCCCCCCCCCCGGTGCCCCCCCCTATATCACCCATCATCCCCCCCCCCCTGCTCCCAATCCCCCATCACCCCCCCCCATGCTCCCATTTCCCCCCTATCCCCCCCCAAAAGCCCCCAAAATACCCCCCCCCCCCGGGGGTTTCCCCTATATCCCCCATCATCCCCCTCCGGTGCTCCCCTATATCACCCTCCAGTGCCCCCTATATCCCCCATCATCCCCCTCCAGGGCTCCCCTATATCCCCCATCATCCCCCTCCAGGGCTCCCCTATATCACCCATCATCCCCCTCCAGGGCTCCCCTATATCACCCATCATCCCCCTCCGGTGCCCCCTATATCACCCATCATCCCCCTCCAGTGCCCCCTATATCACCCATCATCCCCCTCCGGTGCTCCCCTATATCACCCATCATCCCCCTCCGGTGCCCCCTATATCACCCATCATCCCCCTCCGGTGCTCCCCTATATCACCCATCATCCCCTCCGGTGCCCCCTAACACCCATCAACCCCCCCCCCGGGCCCCCCCCGCTCACCCATCATCCCCCTCCAGTGCCCCCTATATCACCCATCATCCCCCTCCGGTGCTCCCCTATATCACCCTCCAGTGCCCCCTATATCCCCCATCATCCCCCTCCGGTGCCCCCTATATCACCCATCATCCCCCTCCGGTGCCCCCTATATCACCCATCATCCCCCTCCGGTGCTCCCCTATATCACCCATCATCCCCCTCCGGTGCTCCCCTATATCACCCATCATCCCCCTCC
Organism: Phyllomedusa bahiana; assembly: GCA_025379985.1. NCBI lineage: Eukaryota > Metazoa > Chordata > Amphibia > Anura > Hylidae > Phyllomedusa > Phyllomedusa bahiana. The sequence continues at coordinate 990 of JAODAL010067875.1, forward strand.
GGTGCCCCCTATATCACCCTCCAGTGCCCCCTATATCCCCCTCCAGTGCCCCCTATATCATCCCCCTCCGGTGCCCCCTATATCCCCCATCATCCCCCTCCGGTGCCCCCTATATCACCCATCATCCCCCCCCCGGTGCTCCCTATATCCCCCATCATCCCCCTCCGGTGCTCCCCTATATCCCCCATCATCCCCCTCCCGGGCTCCCCTATATCCCCCATCATCCCCCTCCAGGGCTCCCCTATATACCCCATCATCCCCCTCCGTGCCCCAATATCCCCCATCATCCCCCTCCGGTGCTCCCCTATATCACCCATCATCCCCCTCCAGTGCCCCCTATATCCACCATCATCCCCCTCCGGTGCTCCCCTATATCACCCTCCAGTGCCCCCTATATCCCCCATCATCCCCCTCCAGGGCTCCCCTTTAAAAACCAATCACCCCCTCCGGGCCCCCTTATCACCCACACCCCCCCCGGGCTCCCACAATACCCCCCATCCCCCCCAGGCTCCCCTTTTTCCCCCATCATCCCCCCCCACGGTGCTCCCCTATATCACCCATCATACCCCCCCCCGGGGTGGGGGCCCCCCTTTTCCCTATTTTTCCCCCTCTCCCCCCCCCAAATGCCCCCCCTATATCCCCCATCATCCCCCTCCAGTGCCCCCTATATCCCCCCCCCCCCGGGTGCTTTCCCCTTTTCCCCCATAACCCCCTCCGGTGCTCCCCTATAAACCCCTACGTTTCCCCCCTATTTTCCCCCCTTTAAACCCCCTCCAGGGGGTCCACTAATCAACCCCCAAACCCCCCGCCGGTGCCCCCCTATAAAGTAAACCCCTTAAACCCCCCGGCAACCCCCCCAGTGCCCCCTAAAATTCCCCCTATCCCCCCCCCAGGGGTCCCCTAATCACCCCCTAAACCCCCTCCCCGGGGCCTTTTTTTTATCACCCATCATCCCCCTCCGGTGCCCCCTATATCCCCCATCATCCCCCCTTTGGTTTCCCCCTTTTTCAACCCCCTCTTCCCCCTCCCCCCGGGGCCCCCTATTTTCACCCCCTCATCCCCCCCCCGCCGGGGCCCCCTATTTTCCCCATCATCCCCCCCCCCGGGGCCCTCTATGCTTATTTTAAAGGCCCGGGCCCCCGGTTTCCTCCAGCCATGTTCCTTTCCCCGGTCCCCCAGGTCCAAAACCTCCGCCCCCTCACCAAAATGCCTGTTAACCCCCGTGAGTCCGGCCTCGCTTGGCCCCAGCGAAACCCTTTCCCGAGCGTTTGCCCCGCCCCCGGAGACGGGTCCCAATTTAGACGTCATGAAAGCTGTCTAGCCGTTGCCCAGGGGAAAAAAACCCCCCCTTCCATTTCCGGGGGGGGATCATTTTAAAAGCCCGCTTTGGGGGTCGTGGGGGGTAGCGAGGCCCTGTCACCGCCCGGCCACAGGCTGCGCCTGTTTTCTGTAAAACGACGGGGTGCCCCCAAAAACCCCCCGCGGCTTAAACCGCGGCCCCAGGAACGAGGCCCGAGGCCAAATTTTTTTGAAAACCAAAACCCTTTTTTTTGATAGAAAACATGTAAAAGCCCATCAAAAGGACGGGGGCCCCGAAAGCCCCAGCGCCCCTGCAGCTGCTGGGGTCCCCCGGGCGTCCCCGCGTCCCGGTTTCTGGACGTTTAGGCTGCAGAAAAAAAGAAAACAGGGTTATTCCCCCCGGGGAAAAAAAACAGCTCCCCTCCCCCGTACAAAAACTGCCCCATGTCCGAAAATACAGTCCCAAGGGGCCAGTAAATATTTGTACCTCCATGATTTTATCCTTACCCAATATATACCCCCCTCCCCCCGGGTTTTAAAATAACCCGCCCCGGGGCCCTCAACCCTACACCCGGGCCCCCGTGCCCCACTGGGCCCCCATGCCCAGATACATTCCCCCGTCCATATAATTTTTCCATCTGCCATGACTAATTCCTTTCCCCAAAAATTAAAACCCCCCCGTCCAGTATAAAAACCGCCCTTTATGATCTAACTTTACCCAATTTATTTTTCCCCCCCGTTTCCGTTTTATATAAAACCTGCCATGATCTTTTCCTTTCCCAATATTAAAACCCCCCGGGTTTCCCGTATTTTAAAAAGTACCTGCCAATGACTTAAACCTTTCCCAAAATATACCCCCCTCCCCGGTTTTACATAAAATCTTCCCCCCCCCCCCATACCTACACCGGGCCCCCCGTGCCAAAAACTGCACCCATGGCCCCGGGTCAGTCCCTGTCCCAGTATATATACCCATTCTCGGGGGGATGATTTATTCCCCCCTTTTCCCAATAAAAATAAACCCCCCCTGTCCATTTTAAATAGTAATGCCAAGGATCTATCCCTTAAACCCAAAAATATACCCCCCCTTTTCCAGTTTTTATATGTTTAACCTGCCAAGACATTTTTTTTTACCCAATTTTTATACCCCCCCTGTTTGTATATATTGGGCCCCTGCCATGATCTTTTTCCCTTTCCCTTTTTAACCCCCCCCCGTCCCGTATTTATTCCAAACTGCCCATGATCTTTTTCCTTACCCAAAATATACGGCCCCCGTCCAGTATAATTAGTACCTGCCTTGATTTTTTCCTTCCCCCTATAAAAACCACCCCTTCCCGTTTATTTAGCCAAACCGGGCCCTGTTTTTACCCTTTTCCCAAATTTTAAAACCCCCCTGCCAGTTTTTTGTTCCCGGCCTTTATTCCCATTTTACCAAATTTTTTTTAACCCCCCGTACCATTTTATAACACCTGCCTTTTTCTTTCCTTTCCCAATTATACCCCCCCGGGCCATTTTTTCCATCTGTTGGTGCTTCCTTTCCCCCAATTTACCCCAAACCCGCCAGGTTTTTTACCTTTGGCCCTGATTTTATCCTTTCCCCAATTTTTTTCCCCCATGTTTTTCCCCTTTTAAAGTTTCCCCTTTTGAAGATCCTTCCAAAACCCCCTTTTTATTACCCCCCCCGGGGCCTAGTAAATTTTAAATACCCTGCCTTAATTTTATCCTTACCCAATTTTAAAACCCCCCCCGGTCCAGTTATATAACCCTCGGGAAAGATGCTAATTTTCCCTTAACCCCCAAAATCATACCCCCCCCCTTCCCCCGTATATATAGTTTCCTGGGATGATCATCCTTTCCCAATATTTACCCCCCATTCCCGTATATTTTTCCCTCTGTTTGATCTTTTCCCTTTCCCAAAATAAAAACCCCCCCCCCGTCCAGTTTTTATAGTCCGCCGGATGATTAACCTTTTCCCAATATTTACCCCCCTGCCGTCCCCTTTTATAAACCCTCCCCGCCATGATCTATCCTTAACCCTATATACCCCCCCCCGTCCGAAATTTTATATAGCCCCCTTTCCAAAGATCTATTTCCCTTTCCCCCAAAATATAAAACCCCCCCCCCTCCAGTATTTATTGTACCTGCCATTAAAAATTTTCCCTTTTTCCAAAAATAAAACCCCCCTCCCATCTGACATAAGCTTTCCCCGCCCCATACCCACACCGGGGGCCCCCCGTTTCACAAATGACCCCCAAAGTCCAAAATTTCATTCCCCGTCCAGTATATTTACAACCCGCCAAAGAATTCCTTTCCCTTTAAAATTTTTTCCCCCCGCCTTAAAAAAATAGCCCCCTGGGCCCTTTACATCCTTTCCCAATATAAAACCCCCCCCTGTCCAATTACTATACCATCTTGCCAAAGTTTTATCCTTTAACCCCAAAATAAAACCCCCCTGTCCCCCGTTTAAAAATAGTACCTTTCCCTGATCTAACCTTTACCCAATTTATAACCCCCCCCTGTCCAGGATATATACCATCTGCCATGGGTTCCCAAACCCAAAACCCCAAAAATTCCCCCCCCCCTGTCCAGTAATATATTTTTTGCCCTGTCTATCCCTTTCCCAATTTTATACCCCCCTCCCCCGGTCTGACATTTCAAGCCCCCCCCAACCCCCCAGGCCCCTTCAGCTCCTACACCGGGCCCCAAAATTGCCCCACTGCCCCCCTTTTCCCAAGATACAGCCCTGTCCATAAAAATAAAAACAATGCCCTGATTATTCCCCCTTTCCCCAAATATATAACCCCCCCTGTCCAGTATATATAGCACCTGCCATGATCTATCCTTACCCAATATATACCCCCCTGTCCAGTATATATACCATCTGCCATGATCTATCCTTACCCAATATATAACCCCCTGTCCAGAAATAAAACCCCTCCAATCTTCCTTCCCAAAAATATAAAAACCCCCCTGTCCAGTATATATAGCACCTGCCATGATCTATCCTTACCCAATAAAAACCCCCCCCCAGTTTTAAACCCACGCCATGACTATCCTTACCCAATATATACCCCCCGCCCATTTTATATACCCCCCTGCCATGATCATCCTTCCCAAAAAATACCCCCCCCCCAGATATTACCCCCTGCATACTACCTTACCCAATATATACCCCCCCCTGTCCAGTATATATACACCTCCAAAAGATCTACCTTTAAACCCATATATACCCCCTAGACAGGATATACCCTTACCCAAAAATATAAACCTCCCCCCCATTTCAGTACGGTCTACTAAAAGGCATGAAGAAAAAAAATAAACAAAAAAAAATGAACTTTATTACTAAGAAAATAAAGACTAAAGGGTAAAGAAGGGGTTTTAAGGCAAATAACGATTGAATAAATAGAATATAAAATGAGTTTATATTAAAATGAACACATTCCATAGAAGCAGGTGCCTAGCACTTTACCTGTGCATAATAAGTGGGAAATGAACAGGATATTTAGGTAGTTTCGAGTGAAATGAACACATATTCCTAAGAAGCAGGTGACTAGCACTTTACCTGTGCATGATAAGTGGGGACTGAACAGGATATATAGGCCGTTTAGAGTGAAATGAACACCTATTCCATACCAACAGGTGCCTAGCACTTTACCTGTGCATGATAGGTGGGGAATGAAAAGGACATATAGGCAGTTTAGAGTGAACTGTACACCTATTCCATAGAAACAGGAGCCTAGCACGTTACCTTAGCATGAAAGTTGGGGAATGATCAGCACATATTCCACGGAAACAGGTGCCTAGCACCTTACCTGTGCATGATAAGCGGAGAAAGAACAGGATATATTGGCAGCTTAGAGTGAAAGGTACACCTATTGTATAGAAACAGGTGCCTAGCACTTTACCTGTTTATTCCCCACCTATCCTGCACAGGTAAAGTGCTAGGCACCTGGTTAGGTGGAATATGTGTTCATTTCACTCTATACTGCCTATATATCCTGTTCATTCCCCACCTATCATGCACAGGTAAAGTGATAGGCATCTGTTTCTATGATATAATTGTTCATTCCACTATAAACTTATCTTGTTTTCTATTTATTCAATCTTATATTTAGCCCCTGAAACCTTCTTTACTTCTCCATGCACTTTATTACTTAGTAATAATGGTCATTCTTTTTGTTCATTCTTTTTGTTCATGCCTTTTAGTATGTCCCGTTCAGTACATATCCCACATACAACCAGGGTGGGTGCAGAGGTAGCAGCTGCTACCGGGCCCAAAGGCTCCTCTTCCACATATAAAAGTACCAGTATTATAAATGGCACATGGTTATAGATTTTGCATTAAGGCCCAGGAGCCTTAAGTTACACCTCTTCATACAACATACACCCTCCTGTCCCATGTGTGCCCTCCTGCCATCTCCAATATATACCCCCAGCCATGCTTTACCCTTATCCAATATAAACCCCCAACCCAAAATATACCATTACCCATGTCCATTATATTCCCCCTCGCCTGGATATACCCTTATTCAATATATACCCCCCACTCAATGTATACCTTCCCCCAAGTCCGAAATACAGTCCCTGTCCATTATATACCCCCAGCCATGCTATACCCTTATCCAATAACTAACCCCTCACCCAATATATACCCGCCCCCATGTTCAGTACATATCCCCCGTACAACATACACCCTCCCCTATCAAGGATATACCCCTGGCCAATACACACCCTCCTCCAATAATGTCATGTATACATCCATTATATACCCCCTAGCCATGCTATACCCTTATCCAATACACTCCCTCCTCCCATGATGTCCATTATATACCCCTTTCCAGTATATACTCTCCCTCATGTCCAGTATATACCTTCCTCTGTAACATACAGCCCGAGCCTAGGACGGCCACTCACCTTCCGGGTGTATTTGTACGACTGCTCGGCCTCCAGCTGTCTCCCAGTCTACAAGAAGCATCACAAATTAATAAGGGGATATTCTCCACATCCGGATTATAATCTGAGCAGTGAGGGGAGATTATCCACATCCGGATTATAATCTGAGCAGTGAGGGGAGATTATCCACATCGGGATTATAATCTGAGTAGTGAGGGGCGATCATCCACATCCGGATTATAATCTGAGTAGTGAGGGGAGATTATCCACATCCGGATTATAATCTGAGTATTGAGGGAAGATTATCCACATCCGGATTATAATCTGAGTATTGAGGGGAGATTATCCACATCCTGATTATAATCTGAGTAGTGAGGGGAGATTATCCACATCCTGATTATAATCTGAGTAGTGAGGGGAGATTATCCACATCCGGATTATAATCTGAGTATTGAGGGGATATTCTCCACATCCTGATTATAATCTGAGTAGTGAGGGGCGATCATCCACATCTGGATTATAATCTGAGTAGTGAGGGGAGATTATCCACATCCTGATTATAATCTGTTAGTGGGGGGAGATTATCCACATCCTGATTATAATCTGAGTAGTAAGTGTATATTATCCACATCCTTATTATAATATGAGTATTGAGGGGAGATAATCCACATCCGGATTATAATCTGAGTATTGAGGGGAGATTATCCACATCCGGATTATAATCTGAGCATTGAGGGGAGATTATCCACATCCGGATGATTATCGGAGCAGTGAGGGGAGATGATCCACATCCTGATTATAATCTGAGTAGTGCGGGGAGATTATCCACATCCGGATTATAATCTGAGTATTAAAGGGAGATTATCCACATCCGGATTATAATCTGAGTATTAAAGGGAGATTATCCACATCCGGAATATAATCTGAGCATTGAGGGGATATTATCCACATCCTGATTATAATCTGAGCATTGAGGGGAGATTATCCACATCCGGATTATAATCTGAACATTGAGGGGGAGATCATCCACATCCGGATTATAATCTGAACATTGAGGGGGAGATCATCCACATCCGGATTATAATCTGAGTAGTGAGGGGAGATTATCCACACCTGGATTATAATCTGAGTAGTAAAGGGAGATTATCCACACCCGGATTAAATTGAGCTTAGGGGAGATCACACATCCGGATTATAATCGAGCATTGAGGGAGATTATCCACAATCCGATTATAATCTGAGCATTGAGGGAGATTATCCACATCCTGGATTAAAATCTGAGCATTGAAGGGAGATTATCCACATCCGGATTATAATCTGAGTATTGAGGGGAGATATCCACATCCGGATTATAATCTGAGATTGGGGGATATTCTCCACATCCTGATTATAATCTGAGTATTGGGAGATTATCCACATCCTGATTATAATCTGAGTATTGGGAGATTATCCACATCCTGATTATAATCTGAGTAGTGAGGGGAGATTATCCATATCCGGATTATAATCTGAGCAGTGAGGGGAGATTATCCACATCCGGATTATAATCCGAGTATTGAGGGGAGATTATCCACATCCGGATTATAATCTGAGTAGTGGGGGAGATTATCCACATCCGGATTATAATCTGAACATTGAGGGGAGATCATCCACATCCGGATTATAATCTGAGCAGTGGGGGGAGATTATCCACATCTGGATTATACTCCGAGTATTGAGGCGAGACTATCCACATCCGGATTATAATCTGAGTATTGAGGGGAGATTATCCACATCCTGATTATAATCTGAGTATTGAGGGGAGATTATCCACATCCTGATTATAATCTGAACATTGAGGGGAGATTATCCACATCCGGATTATAATCTGAGTATTGAGGGGAGATTATCCACATCCTGATTATAATCTGAGAAGTGTGGGGAGATTATCCACATCCGGATTATAATCTGAGTGTTGAGGGGAGATTATCCACATCGTGATTATAATCTGAGTAGTGAGGGGAGATTATCCACATCCGGATTATAATCTGAGTATTGAGGGGAGATTATCCACATCGGGATTATAATCTGAGTAGTGGGGGGAGATTATCCACATCCGGATTATAATCTGAGTATTGAGGGGAGATTATCCACATCGGGATTATAATCTGAGTATTAAAGGGAGATTATCCACATCCGGATTATAATCTGAGTATTAAAGAGAGATTATCCACATCCTGATTATAATCTGAGTATTGAGGGGAGATTATCCACATCCTGATTATAATCTGAGCAGTGGGGGGAGATTATCCACATCCTGATTATAATCGAGTATTGAGGGGAGATTATCCACATCCGGATTATAATCTGAGCAGTGAGGGGAGATTATCCACATCCTGATTATAATCCGAGTAGTGAGGGGAGATTATCCACATCCTGATTATAATCTGAGTATTGAGGGGAGATTATCCACATCCTGATTATAATCTGAGTATTGAGGGGAGATTATCCACATCCTGATTATAATCTGAGTATTGAGGGGAGATTATCCACATCGGGATTATAATCTGAGTATTGAGGGGAGATTATCCACATCCTGATTATAATCTGAGTATTGAGGGGAGATTATCCACATCCTGATTATAATCTGAGTATTGAGGGGAGATTATCCACATCCGGATTATAATCTGAGTTTTGGGAGATCATCCACATCTGGATTATAATCTGAGCATTGAGGGGAGATTATCCACATCCTGATTATAATCTGAGCATTGAGGGGAGATTATCCACATCCGGATTATAATCTGAGTAGTGAGGGGAGATTATCCACACCCGGATTATAATCTGAGTAGTGAGGGGAGATGATCCACATCCGGATTATAATCTGAGTAGTGGGGGGAGATTATCCACATCTGGATTATAATCTGAGCATTGAGGGGGAGATCATCCACATCCGGATTATAAATCTGGCATTAGAGGGGAGATCATCCACATCCGGATTATAATCTGAGTAGTGGGGGGAGATTATCCACATCTGGATTATAATCTGAGCAGTGAGGGACGATCATCCACATCCGGATTATAATCCGAGTATTGAGGGGAGATTATCCACATCCTGATTATAATCCGAGTAGTGGGGGGAGATTATGCACATCCTGATTATAATCTGAGTAGTGGGGGGAGATTATCCACATCTGGATTATAATCTGAGCAGTGAGGGGGAGATCATCCACATCCTGATTATAATCTGAGCATTGAGGGGAGATTATCCACATCCGGATTATAATCTGAGCATTGAGGGGAGATTATCCACATCCTGATTATAATCTGAGTAGTTGGGGAGATTATCCACATCCTGATTATAATCTGAGTATTAAGGGGAGATTATCCACATCTGGATTATAATCTGAGCATTGAGGGGGAGATCATCCACATCCGGATTATAATCTAAGCATTTAGGGGAGATTAAACACATCATGATTAAAATCTGAGTAGTGGGGGGGAGATTATCCACATCCTGATTATAATCTGAGTATTGAGGGGAGATTATCCACATCCTGATTATAATCTGAGTATTGAGGGGAGATTATCCACATCCTGATAATAATCTGAGTATTGAGGGGAGATTATCCACATCCTTATTATAATATGAGTATTGAGGGGAGATTATCCACATCCGGATTATAATCTGAGTAGTGGGGGGAGATTATCCACATCTGGATTATAGTCTGAGCATTGAGGGGGAGATTATCCACATCCGGATTATAATCTGAGCATTGAGGGGAGATTATCCACATCCGGATTATAATCTGAGTAGTGGGGGGGAGATTATCCACATCCGGATTATAATCTGAGTATTAAGGGGAGATCATCCACATCCGGATTATAATCTGAGCATTGAGGGGAGATTATCCACATCCGGATTATAATCTGAGTAGTGGGGGGAGATTATCCACATCTGGATTATAATCTGAGCATTGAAGGGAGATTATCCACATCCGGATTATAATCTGAGCATTGAGGGGCGATCATCCACATCCGGATTATAATCTGAGCATTGAGGGGAGATCATCCACATCCTGATTAAAATCTGAGTAGTGGGGGGAGATTATGCACATCCTGATTATAATCTGAGTAGTGGGGGGAGATTATCCACATCCCGGATTATAAACTGAGTAGTTTAGGGGGATCATCCACATCCTGATTATAATCTGAGCATTGAGGGGAGATTATCCACATCCTGATTATAATCTGAGCATTGAGGGGAGATTATCCACATCCTGATTATAATCTGAGTAGTGGGGGGAGATTATCCACATCCTGATTATAATCTGAGTATTAAGGGGAGATTATCCACATCTGGATTATAATCTGAGCATTGAGGGGGAGATCATCCACATCCGGATTATAATCTAAGCATTGAGGGGAGATTTAACCACATCCTGATTAAAATCGAGTAGTGGGGGAGATTATCCACATCCTGATTATAATCTGAGTATTGGGAGATCATCCACATCTGGATTATAATCTGAGTAGTGGGGGGGAGATTATCCACATCTGGATTATAATCTGAGCATTGAAGGGAGATTATCCACATCCGGATTATAATCTGAGTAGTGAGGGGAGATTATCCACAACCTGATTATAATCTGAGGAGTGGGGGGAGATTATCCACATCCGGATTATAATCTGAGCAGTGAGGGGAGATTATCCACATCCGGATTATAATCTGAGCATTGAGGGGGAGATTATCCACATCTGGATTATAATCTGAGTAGTGGGGGGAGATTATCCACATCTGGATTATAATCTGAGCACTGGGGATTATCTCATCAACTATCTCCACCCCCAGGAATAACATATCTGGATCCGTGGAGCATCTTCCCCACACACGCTGCTCTGGGCTTCCTCATTCTGGGAGGAGTAACCCCATAATCCTGCTGGGGGTTGTAGTACTCACCTTCAGGCAGACGAGGGTCAGGTAGCCCCACACCTCTCCGTTGCTGTTATTGAGGGCGTTGGCCTCGGAGAGGGCGTCCTCCGCCTCCTGCATCTCCTCCAGCTGTGAATGACAGCAGCAGACGCCATGTTCAGGACCTCTGCTTCCTGTCAGTGATCGGCAGCAGCCCCCAAAATCTCCTGAGCGGATCCTGTGCGGCAGCTGATGGCTTTGTTACAGTGTCTCAGTGCAGGCAGTGCTCTACGAGCTGATCACAGGGGTGACGCGGGGCTCCCCTCATCTACCGCCGTGCCTGCTACCTCTGCTCTGAATACACTGTAACAGACCGCAGCTGTGAGCATGACCGGGTCAGGATGGGGGCTTGGCTCCTGCATGTTCCATTCTGTGACATCAAGCAGAGAGCGTGTATCCTACATGTGAGCGATCCTTACCCGGTAACAGGCGACGCCGGCCCCCCGCCAGGTGAGGCAGGAGGGGGAGTGTCTGCAGGCCAGCAGGTACGTGCTCTTCGCCTTCTCAAACTGCAATATGAAGAAGGCAGAGGTTACAGTCTACAGGTCCGGCGCCCCGTGTACCTGCAGCCCCCCAGCTCCATACACCTCTGCCGCAGGATCCCGACTGTGCCAGGAAGTGTAACACCTGCCTAATGTAGTGCCAGAGAGGTACTGACACCATGAGCAGCGCCCTATACACCCATCACCCAGAAGACCACCGACTGCTGCAGTGAATAACGCTACGGTCAGAGGTCAGAGCATGGAGCTGCACCTCACAGGATCTGATACCACAGGACTCTTCAGAGGAGTCCGAGCCTCGGGGGTCAGAGCAGGGGCCGCACCTCACAGGATCTGATACCACAGGACTCTTCAGAGGAGTCCGAGCCTCGGGGGTCAGAGCAGAGGCCGCACCTACCAGGATCTGATACCACAGGACTCTTCAGAGGAGTCCGGGCCCGGGGGTCAGAGCAGGGGCTGCACCTCACAGCATCTGATACCACAGGACTCTTCAGAGGAGTCCGGGCCTCGGGGTCAGAGCAGGAGCTGCACCTCACAGCATCTGATACCACAGGACTCTTCAGAGGAGTCCGGGCCCTGGGGGTCAGAGCAGAGGCCGCACCTACCAGGATCTGATACCACAGGACTCTTCAGAGGAGTCCGGGCCCTGGGGGTCAGAGCAGGGGCTGCACCTACCAGGATCTGACACCACAGGACTCTTCAGAGGAGTCCAGGCCCTGGGGGTCAGAGCAGGGGCTGCACCTACCAGGATCTGACACCACAGGACTCTTCAGAGGAGTCCGAGACTCAGGGTCAAGCAGGCAGCCCTCCAGTCGACAGCCAGGACCTTCAAGGAGTGGGCCTTGGCAGAGCAGAGGGCCGCACCTACCAGGATCTGATACCTCAGGACCCTTCAGAGGAGTCCGGGCCCTGGGGGTCAGAGCAGAGGCTGCACCTCCTAGGATCTGATACCACAGCCCTTAGAGGAGTCCGAGCTCGGGGTTAGAGCAGGGCGCACTACCAGATCTATACCTCAGGGCTCAGAGCGAGTCGGGCCTCGGGCACAAGCAGGATAGCACCTCCAGGATCTGATACCTCAGGACTCTTCAGAGGAGTCCGGGCCTCGGGGTCAGAGCAGGGGCTGCACCTCCCAGGATCTGATACCACAGGACTCTTCAGAGGAGTCCGGGCCCTGGGGGTCAGAGCAGAGGCCGCACCTCCCAGGATCTGATACCACAGGCCTCTTCAGAGGAGTCCGAGCCTCGTGGGTCAGAGCAGGGGCCGCACCTCCCAGGATCTGATACCACAGGACTCTTCAGAGGAGTCCGAGCCTCAGGGGTCAGAGCAGGGGCCGCACCTCCCAGGATCTGATACCTCAGGACTCTTCAGAGGAGTCCGGGCCATGGGGGTCAGAGCAGGGGCTGCACCTCCCAGGATCTGATACCACAGGACTCTTCAGAGGAGTCCGGGCCTCGGGGTCAGAGCGTGGGGCTGCACCTCCTAGGATCTGATACCACAGGACTCTTTAGAGGAGTCCGAGACTCAGGGGTCAGAGCAGGGGCTGCACCTCACAGGATCTGATACCACAGGATTCTTTAGAGGAGTCCGAGACTCGGGTCAGAGCAGGGGCCGCACCTCACAGGATCTGATACCACAGGACTCTTCAGAGGAGTCCGGGCCCTCGGGGTCAGAGCAGGAGCTGCACCTCCCAGGATCTTGATACCACAGGACTCTTCAGAGGATCCGGGCCCTGGGGTCAGAGCAGGAGGCTGCACCTCCCAGATCTGATACCTCAGGACTCTTCAGAGGAGTCCGGGCCTCGGGCTCAGAGCAGGGGCCGCACCCCAGGATCTGATAACACAGGACTCTTCAGAGGAGTCCGGGCCTCGGGCTCAAAGCAGGGGCTGCACCTACCAGGATCTGATACCACAGGATTCTTTAGAGGAGTCCGAGCCTCGGGGTCAGAGCAGGGGCTGCACCTCCCAGGATCTGATACCTCAGGACTCTTCAGAGGACTCCGGGCCTCGGGGTCAGAGCAGGGGCTGCACCTCCCAGGATCTGATACCTCAGGACTCTTCAGAGGAGTCCGACCTCGGAGGTCAGAGCATGGGGCCGCACCTCACAGGATCTGATACCACAGGACTCTTCAGAGGAGTCTGGGCCTCGGGGTAAGAGTATGAGGCTGCACCTCCCAGGACTCTTCAGAGGACTCCGGGCCTCGGGGTAAGAGCAGGCTGCACCTCCCAGGACTCTTCAGAGGTATGGTGGCGTTTGGGTCTCAGGCACCAGGACAGACACAATATTGGGCAGGTGATGTCCTGGCTGCTCAGTGTACATGACTAGTATATAGAGGAACTTCGGCAGGTGCACCGCTCTGTACTCACCTCTCCCTCCTGCAGGTAGATGGATCCCAGGCGGAGGTAGACGGAGTGCAGCTCCGAGGCGTCGGCCACCAAGCTGAGGGCATGCTCATAGCACTGGCGCGCCTCGCCCTTCCTGCCGCTCATGTAGCGCAGGTGTCCGGTGAGAGCCCACACGTCCGGATTCTGGAATGGAAACGGGATGAGTACAGGACCCGCCTCATCCTTCCATCATCTCGGGATGGAGGGAGGAGGCGGCACCTGGTGCTCCACTTGTGATGCTTCTTGCAGGTTCTCATTGGCGGCATCAAACTCCTTCTGCAGCAGGTGCACCTGGGCGCACATGAGGTGGTACCTGCAGCTGGGGCCCCCATTCGGGCTCAGCAGTTCATGCGACAGCGCCCTCTGGACAAACTAAATGGAAGAAAAAAGGAACCCGTGTTGTAAATACGTCTCTACAAATGCGTCGTCTTTTCATCCCACATTGCTTTCAACATCTCTGCTTGCTGTCAGTGAGTGGCGGCACTTTTTTTTTTTTTTTTTAATCTCCACAGGTGGGAAGCTGTTCCAACCTAAGGCTATGTTCACAGGGCGTAATTGCGGGGGCGCACAATACGCCCTGCAATTACGCCGGGTGTTTGGGAGTCACGCTGATCGGCGCGTACACCCACGACGCCGGCCCATAGACTGACGTTACTCGCGGCGCCTAAGCGCCCCAATAAGTGTCATGTCACTTATCTCCCCGGGCGTACAATACAATCGTATTGTACGCCCGGAGAGAGGAGGCATAATCCTCTATGAGAACTATGGATTACCGTAATTTCGGCGCGCATCTCCCCCATATTAGAGTGCAAATACAACACGAAATGCGCGCCGCAATTACGCCTTGTGAACATAGCCTAAGACTTGATTCACACATCAGACAAATCCTATGTGTGATCCTCAGCAGGTGCACCCAATGTCTGCCGAGGATTTTAAGGGTGCTTTCACACGGTGCGTTTTTGATGCGTTTTTTCAATGCATTTTTTGTGCAGGAAAAAATACGCAATTTGTTACATTGCTGCACTAAAATCCCCGGGGTGATTCCCGCGATTTTAGCCGCATTTTTGTGCAAAAATGTCAGAATTTAATTTGATTTTACCTTCCTCAAAAAAATGCTTTGAAAAAAGCATAAAAAAAAACGCACCAAAAATGCACCGTGTGAAAGCACCCTAACAGAGCGGTGTTCTCTTCTGAGTCCCTCATTGCTCCCGCAGCCGGATCTGACGAGGATCCACTCAAAAGAATGTTTTTTTGTTTTTTTTTTAATCCATGCTATGGAAAATCCACGCTGTAGTTCACAATGTAGTTCACTGCCCATCCAGGTGAACGGCCGTCAGACCACACAAGGATTTTAACCCCTTAACGACCAAGCCTAATTTTTTCTCACGTTCGTTTTTCCCTCCTCACATTCCCAGAGCCAGAACTTTTGTATGTTTTTTTTTATTCATAGACATATGGGGCTTTTATTTTGGACTTTCTAATAGTGTCATTCATATTACCATAGACTATACTGGGAAACCGCCAAAAAATTCTAAGTGGGGCAAAATGTGAAAAAAAAAAGCACTCGCGTCATGTTTGCGGGGGTTTTGTTATTATGCCGTTCAATGTTTGGTGAAAATGAAGAGTTATCTGTATTCTGCAGCTCAATATGAATCCGGCAATACCAAACATGTCGGGTTTCTGTAAGGCTGGGTTCACACGGCTTATTTGCGGGGCGTAATTACGCCCCGCAATTACGCTGTGGGGGCGGGAACGGGGGTCCGGCACCTCGCCGGCCCATAGACTATCATTACTAGCGGCGCATATACGCCGCTAGAAAATGACAAGTCACTTATCTCCCCCCGCGGTGGATTTGCTGAGCGGGGAGAGGAGACGTAATCCATAGTTCTCTATGAGAACTGTGGATTACCGTAATGACTGGGATTTATTCCAGCCTTAATTTGCGCAGGACAGCGCGTAATTACAGACTGAAATACATCCCATTTTAAGCCGTGTGAACATGGCCTTATGTTTTGGTACTGTAAAAAAATCCATTTTCTATTTTTCACATTTTTGCAACCAATAACTTTTTGTT